>JAOWAW010123220.1:0-12215 GCA_028565695.1 Nicola tetela
AATACTTGAGCTCGTGGGCATTATGGTATGGTTGAGCCTGTTGACAGTTGTCTTGGTCCGGGGTTTTGTGGTATGATTCGAGCTATTCAGTAACGCCTGGAATTCCGCTTCGTATTCTACCCTCATTTCGGAGGAGTTTTAGATAGGTCTACAACTTGTAGATTTGTTTCTCTCGTGAACAGGCCATACAGTCTTATACGATTATGAGACCTATCAGACTACGCATGTGTAAGCTACACGCCACTCACTACTCGACAGGCATGTGCTACAAGTACAGGGAGAGCGCCTATTGCACCAATGAAAAGAAAAAGCAACGCCTTCTCTAGCGGGCCTTGTCGCAAAAAATTGAAAAGAGGATCAAGAGGAGTAAGAAGCCAGAAGGGGGGGGGGGAGGGGTTGTCTTACATGTTTAAGGACTAGAACTATCATGGGAATACATTGGAGGGAGGGAGAGTTTCCATAGCACCACAAACATGTACAAAAACAAGGCTGCAGAGGAAGAGGGGCTTACATGTATAAGGGCTAGAGCTATCACGGGAATGCATTGATCAGCACACAGACACACAAGTTTCCCTTTGCTGTTGAATGAATGACCTTGGTGGAAAGACAGATGTCCATAGCTCAGATGAATCAAAGCATATCTCAATGCATCTTGCACAGGGGCCCTAACTGAGAGTAGATCAATAATTGAGTAATTCTCCAAAAAAACATTAGATTAAAAAACCAATAGGCAAGTATAAATAAATTTTTCAAGTTATCGGTCGAAATGTGATCAACAAAAATGAACACTGCAGAAATACATCTTTGTCAATCATGTTCGTCAATGCTAAACTCTTCAGAAAATCGAAGACTTCTTGATGGCCATTCGCCTATTATGCCATTCGCCGTCGGTGGAGCCTTTGCCGTGGAATACATACTCATGGTACGAGCTGGTGGTCTAAACTTCCCAGATCCTTTGGACATTGATCGCAACACAGGTGTGCCTGGTGGTTGCTGTTGTAACGATGCTGCAGAAAACTGCCGGCTAATTGGCGGGTGGCAGGAACGCAATGATGTGTTGTGTGATCGGATTGACCACTGGTCTGGATCGGCTGTGTACGTGTTCTTTGTCACCACTCTCGCTCCAGTGCGGTGAAAGCGGTAGGTCTGGTTGCGCTGTGGCCGAAGGAGTATTGCATACAGCCGTGGCGCGTACAACCAGACCCACAGTGCTAGCATGTGCGCTAGTGTGTGGAAACACTGCAGGGTGGGTCGCTGTGGTGTGTCGAAGAAATAATACAATGGCGTCAATACGGTCCAGACGGCTGTTACTGAGAAGGCAGCAAGGAAGAGCAAGCGTGCCTCATTAAAGTTATCTGGCAGCTTGCGTGTGATAAACCCTACACCAACAGTTAGCAGGATCAGGACAATGACATAACCATCAACAATGAGGACGGATGTGGTCTGAAGCTCACAGGCTGCATAGACCTCACCACCACTTAGAATTCGGACAGGTTCGGGTAAGCTAGGTAGGGTCAGTGCGAGCTTTACGATCATACCCAGTGTTGTCATCCCAGCAATGTACGCTACCTGTGCATTAGTGGTCATTGACCACACACGTCCAGTTGGCCGGCTTACTGAGCGCACAACTCGTGCCAAACGACTGGTCTTCACCAATATTGTTGCCATAGTGATGAGAAACCACAGCGCATTTAGGATGCTAGTACCAGTGCAGATGGCTTGGGTTGGCTGTAGAACCATGAGAAAGACAGTCGTGAATCCCCCCACAAGGGCAAAGAGCATTATAGTGGTCAAAGTGATGTCCATGCTACGCACATAAGGTGTCTTTTTTTGCTGCCAGATGATGAAAGCAGTGACAATGACTAGTAAATCACACACGGCTGTCATAATTATCAGTCCAACCTTCAGGGCAAGACTCAGCCATTGAGCAGGGATGTCTTCACATCCAGACTGATTGACATTCGGCCTCTGTCCTTCTTTGCAACTCCTACAAGTTTCGTTGTCAACCGAATATTTGTTGTTCTTGCAGCGCCTGCAGGTGATGCAGCACTGAATCTGGGCCAGACGCCACATAATCTCCCCAGAGCCACACTCTTTATCGCATGGGGAAGGTGGTGGGTCTCTTGAATTTCCTGTCCAGTAACTCCAGTCAACAGCAGATGCTGTGATATTCCATGTCCCATTGGCTATTCGTTGTTGCTGGTTATACTCATCGTTAGAACAATCCACTTCCATTGACTCTGCCTCAGGAAAATCTTGCAGCCACGAACCAGCCTCAACAACGGACAAAGATCCATTGTCATGTGACTTTACGGTCATAAGTGAATAAGCTGGAGATACCTCTGGAAGACAAACAAATAAATGGCACTCTCTCGAGCCAGAGCTGTTGCTGTCGCATGGCACGCGTAGTTTGCTCAGAGCGTCTTTCATCCTATCTCCTGAGTTGGTCATCAGACACTTGTTCAACTGTGCAATGGACATGTTCGATGATGATTGAGAAATGTTGTCCATCACATGTTCAAGAGCTCTGTAAGTCACGTTGGCTACCAGTAGCCACTGTAGGACGTTTGCCATCCGCAGTCTCTGATGCAGGTCTCCATCAATAAACTTTCGAAACTTATCATCACATAGCTTATCGACATGACTTTCATTCACAGTACAAAAGCTGCAGTTTAAAAGCGTCTGCCAGGCAACACAGGATTGGTTTGAAAACCTTTCGCGAATGGAGCGGACTGTCTGGTTTGATATATATTCAATGTAGCCATTGTAGAGTTTTTGTACTGGGCTGAAGAAAGCTGGTGGCAGACGCAGGTTGATGGCCAGAACCGTTTTTAGCGTTGCCTGCTGGAAATCCTTACGAGTGAGAAGGTCGTACTCGTTGCCCCAGTCGTCCGAAGCAATCCAAATACGAGGAAGCGAGTTATTACTGCCGCGATATCGATCGACGATGTCCTGGAACAAAGCCTTGGCAGAATTAGCGCGAGCAAAGAGGACGACGACCATCGCGTCTGTATGATTCTCCAGTCTTTCAATGATCTTTTCGCGTTGGTCAACGTCATCTTGGCGAAACACAGCTGAGAAAGCGATGCAGTAATCCCGTGCCTCCGCTTCTTTCCGCACGAGGTACCAGCCGAGACTGTCGTATGTGTCATCAGTAGATCCAAGCATAACAATAGGTGTTAGCTTGAATTCTTCGAGGAGATCTAAAATGGCGCGTGCCTGAAAGTAGTCCGACGGAGCTATTCGGAAGAAATACTCGTGGTCCTGCAGGCAGGTCTGGCGTCGCGAGGTTTCCATGTCCTGCCGGCGACAAGAAAACTCGTCGCTGGTGGCCGTGCCGCTCAAGGCTGGCGTGCGGATCATCGTCCAGAGAGGTGACATAATATCTGCAACCTTACTCGAGGATGGACCAAGCCCCATTAAAACTGGGGCCAGGGTGCCCGTTCGCTCTGGCAGAGCAAAACCGTTGGTTCTAGGGCATTGCAGAGCGGCTCGTCCCTCGGGTGTAAGCGCAGCGACAGTCGCGCCAGCCTTCGCGGATCCGTACGTGTTGCCGCAGTGGTCGACCACAGAGTAGCGAAGCCGGAGACGCCAGTCCGAGCGTAAGGTGCTCGTTACCATCAGCTTGTAGCGGTGCGTCAGCACGTAGTCCACCGCTTCCGCTATAGCGATCACTTCGATCGCCGAAGTGCCATTGCAGTCGCTTTCGTTCGTCGAGCTGGACTGTGCGCTGACCTTCCTTTGAAAAAATCCAAGAAGTGTTACATCAGCCTCAGGCGGTACACCATCGTTTGTCCCGAGATCGTTTCTGTTTTTAGCCCTCGTACCGCCTGTAGCATCGACACGCCACTTCCTCGTGGATTCATTTTGAAAGGTAACCAGTCCAACAAGTAAAACAGTTAACAGCTTAGAAAAGCAGAACCTTTTCAACGCCATGCTGACGTCGAATGCTCCTTCCACAATCATAATTGAAAACTCACGAGTTCCACTGACCACTGCAGCACCTGATAGATGTGGCTTTGGCAAAAAAAATTCTCTCGCCAGCTGTCAGGGAGTAGTTTTTGCGTCCACAGGATGTAGCTCAACCTTAGCCATTCATACTCCACTCCACGTACCAGCTGACAGCGCCGACAGTGTGTTGAACGAGCCGGGTTAGCGGCGAGTGTCCAAGTATTGGCGGGAAGGCCAGGCGGAGTCCTCCATGGCGAGCGGTACTTGATTCTTCACTACACGATCATGGTGATTGAAACTAGTAAATTGTGTATCCGAATCCTTCGGGTACGTCAGCTTGGAGTCCTCAACTTTCACCGACGGCGTCAGTCTCAGAATAAGCCGCAGGGGTGACCTGGGACACGCCTGGATGAGATCTCCCGACTGCGAAACGCACCGTCCAGTTACGTACGGTAGTAACGGTACCTATTGGTATGCGTATACCCAACAGGCTATGGGTTTTGTCAAGCAGCCTTTTTAAATGTTCTACCAGCTGGTAAATTCCAAAGTCGTTACGTCGTGATATAAGCTCAGCGCCTCACTCGTTCACCGACTTCTTTCCGGTAACTTGGTACGACCTCTCGATTGGCAACATGATCAGCTTGCGGAACAGATAACCCAGAAGAACAAAGCGCTCGGCAGCAAATCGTCCTCGCTTGACGCTTCGATTATGCGCATGACCAGTCCATGCTGTGATATCTCTCATGCCAACCTTCGCAAAACGCGGATACGTTCGGTATAGGTATACACCAAGCATACACTAGTACAACAGTACAGTACTATAGCGAGCGCCCGCGTCACGATCGATCACGCGCGCCTATGCCTAGTGCCTTTGAAATGGCTGTCGACCACGAGCGCGAGCGCATGATGGCGAGCACTGCTCGATATTGATGTCACCGTCACAGTGTTTTGTAGAAATACTGATCGTGCTGTACATGTAGCGATAGTCCATCCTGGCATGACACCAGCGAAAAGCGTCTGCCCTCGAGGCCGTTCGCAGGTCGCTGTGATCTGTACATCTCCAAGGCCTTCTTTTGTTCGACGCAGAGCCGGTGTGTGGGCGGAGTGGTAAGCGCGGAGCGCACTTATCCACAGGAATCTACGTGACGTGCTTAAACAAAAGGGAGAGAAAAGCCAAACTTGGATATCGATGGAGCGATCGGAACATGAAGAGTGGGCGTGACATCCTAAGTTTTCAACCTGCCGTTTTCGTACTGCAAGATGAAAGCCCTCGATAGCGAAAGCGAGGAGCGTTTCGCTCTCAAGAGGGCGCCTTCTATATCACTAAAGAAGAAAACATTGCCGTGTGGGCTGTAAAGCGGCGAGAGCAAGACGATGGAACAGGATTTTCAATGTGTATCACACGTCACTCACCGGCTCAGTAGGTTGTTGAGACCACTTACGAGCGGCTCTCAGCCTAAGTTTTCAACTTACGTATTGTAAAGTCCGGATAAGCTCAGGTTTGCACGCTCGTTCGCCGGGCCCAGAATGAAGCTCCAAATTACAGTATGAATCTCGAACGGTTCAGTTGTTTGTAACACTCCCTGGAATGTTTCTGTCGCTTGTAACACTCAGTGGAATGCCTAATAGTGTAATGCGCGGTGGGCTTCACTGAATACAAAATTGTTCTTAGGAGAGAAACTTTCCGTGTCGATTGGGCTGGCGCAGTGCTGGAGTTTCAAACAGATATTTAGTTCTTTCTTCCTCAAGCTTCCGCCGGCACCCTTGCTGCCCGAAAGGCCAATGGAAAGACTTCGAAAAAGCCATCCCCTCTCATGATCGTCGTCGGCGATCAACGGTCGCTCTGTCTGCGGTCACTGTGTGCGAGGTTTGTAGCTGCAGTGCCTAGCCAGCGAATGGCCTTCTGCTGATCACTGTGGTGTATTGTCTTGTTGAATGGGATCACGTGCCCGAACCTCTTCACATGTCCGACAATACGTCTTCTATTCAGGCTCTTTTGGGCCTAAAGAATTTCCCAACCGGCAGCGAAGCAATCCCAAGGGATATATAACAGATCGCTGTCAGGTCGTGCGCAGCGGCCGACAGCTTTAACGTTAACCGTGCACGTAAGGCGAATATGCCTGCCAAGGGTGCAGTGATACTAGTAGCAACTTTAGAGCTTTCTGCCTTTACTCAAGGTGATAACATCACAGTTATCACGCCCGTTGAGCAGTGGATGACGTAACAGTCCCAGCTGGCCCCAACTGAGTCCTTCAGTACCGAATCCTTACCCCCGCTCATTCCAGCTGAAAATAAGCTCTGTATGATTGACCCTCGTGTGTGTGTGTGTGTGTGTGTGTGTGTGTGTGTGTATGTGTGTGTGTGTGTGTGTGTGTGTGGTGGTGGTGGTGGTGGTGTGTAAGCACAATTCCGGTGAAGCGATTTCATTGTAGCGTCAGTATCAGTTGACAAGAAGACGTCGGTACATTGAAACTCGCGCTACGAGGAAGCGCACGTAGATACATTGGAATTACAAGAGAAGATCGCTGTAGATATGAAGAAGCTTTATTAATAATAATAATGATACGGTTGTAAGCAAGGCCACGGTCCGTGAGAGATACATTCTCAGAATTACTAATTGGTTCTTTTCTTACGCCGCAACACATTTGCAGTCGATAAGAAATCCTGAATAACGCCAGGACATACAAAGACTAAGAAATGAGGAATGTTAGATCTGGTACCGGTGTGGTTGGCCAATCACAGTCGTAAACTCACTTGTGAATGTAGTCCGTGAAAGAGCGCTGAATGATTTTGCCTATAAATGACGCATTTGGAGGGCGTGTGTATTATTCTACTCCTTGCTACGACGAGTCCTGTGGTGAAGGCCCAGAAGTGCAAGAATTGTCCGTGTTTAAGACGTCGAGTCGACTAAAGGCCAGTTCATGGAACTGGTCAAATTGACAACCGGTAGCACAGGTAACAAGGAAAACGGTTTTTGAAGGTCACTCGGCCCTTCATTATAATGCCCGCGCTCGATCCTAGCCCGCGGAATCCACCTCTTCCGGCTTGTCAATTTGGTCATCAAGAGAGCGCAGACCTCGTCGAGAAGTCCGTCTTCAAGTGAGTATTAGCTAAGTTATTTTCCTATTCACATTCCTTCTTGCTTTCAGCTCCTTTGCTCTTCCTAATAATTTCCTTCTTTCTATCCTTCTTTTCACTTTCTTTCCGTTTCTTCTTCTTCTTCTTCATTTTTGATGTGTACTATGGCACTATTTTGCATTCTCTAATGTTAAGCGTACCGCTAAGGCGTGTCATGTGTACACCCAACCCAGATTACTTTGCCTACCATGACCCCCAGTCAGCGTTTTCGGCGTAGTCCCATGCAGTCGCCTTCCGAACAGACTCAGCAGAGTAAAGGCGTTTCCTAATCAGGACAAGTGAAAATTTTGGAGACATGAAAGTTATTGCATCTGTCTCGTTGACTCGATCTAATCTAGATTCTCCCAGGAATAAATTCGCCAGAGCATCTTCCACGCGTTATCGATAGGTTTTCTCAGGTCTGCTGACGCTCCCAGAAGGCTTTGTCGACCAGGCTTGTTTTCCGATCAGCTACGCTTCGGCTTGATAGCGACTTCTCTGCGATCCCCTCTCACTACTAGAGAAGCTACCGGTCATTCACGTTATTCAGACACGCACCCCTCCCATCCCGTCCCCCTCCTTTTGTCGACGCCATCTTTTAATGGTTTCAGCGTTTTCTATTTCTGTACTTGGCGATCCAACCCACGTCCGATAAGGTCATTTAGGTTAGGATCGATATCGATAACTTCAAAAATTTTTCCGGCGTGGCTGTGCGCGGTCGGCCCACTCGCACTGTGGGCTCGAAAAGCTGTCGCATGTTCTCTTGTCCGCGGGTGTAATGAAAATTTTCTGGTTTCCACAGTTGAAGAGTTACATGTTTCAACTGCCCTTGGGCTCTAATCACGGCGTCTTTCGCTGCTAGCCGTAGGGCAGGTGACAACAAATCCTATTCTGTTCATAAGCGTGCCATGATTCACCATGTCATACGGCCATAGTCGCCCCTCGCTACGTCCTAAACTGGAGCATAGTGCATGTAGATCTATGTACTGGTAGTCTTGCGCTTTGCGTGGGTACTGAAAGGTCTACAAGTACATGTACATATACACCGATTGTCTTTTCTGCTCGCCTCTTCTCCCGACTGCGTCACGCACAGCGACTTCCGGGGAGTAGTATCCATTACAGCTTTGGTGGAGTCACCCTCAGTAGCCCGACGTTTGTGACGTCGACAAATCGAGCCGGTGCGTGATATTCCTAGCTCGAGAGGACTTCTCCGTGGTCCCGCCATCATATTGGCCAGTCGACGTTGGGCCACCGGCGTGAACCGGCAACTTGGGGCCATGCAGGCCCTGGAAAGACAACTCAACAGCCTGCTCTCGAGTACTTGTCAATGAAGACTTGTCTTCCCAATTAGCAAGTACTGACACATAACACTGAAAGGGCGAGACACAGTTAAGAGACAAGCGACAAGACTCTAGAATGACAAGCGATCATCAATCATCGACCAAAATTAGCAGTGCCCTTGAAATATAAAACCTCTAACCCGGCTCTCTAACGAGACACGTTTAATACGTAGCGTAATACAGCGAAGCAACGAATTTTCTCCTTTAAGTTTACACGTATTTCTGTCTTTATTTCGGCAAGAATGGTCTTCAGAAGTTTTTTGTTATAATAAATCCTGGGCATAGGTCAGGTCGTTGCGGACGTCGGCTACATCATGATAATCACTTCGTAGCGTCTCGTGCGGCGGATATCGGGTCGTGGCGAGAGAAAGTCACAACGACCGCTATGAAGCGAGCTTTTCAGTATTTTGACCTTGCGGACTAGTCGAGCAGTTACGATAGTGATTTTCATTCAGGTAGGCGCTGGATCGCCGCAGGCTGGAGCCCGCTGTGCACTCCGGATCTAGCCGGTGAAAAAAAGAGAAAATGTTTGGTTAATGATTCTTCATGTAAGAATGGTCTTCAGAAAACAGCGTGAACTACTATATGTATATACACAGGTATATCAAAATTAAAATCAGCTTTGAAGCAGTTTGTTATAAGTCGGCCCAGAGCAGGCAAGTTACATAAAAGTGGCCGGGAATAAAAAATTTGAAACTTCATAAAAAAATTTCCAAAGTGTGCACCATTGTTCAACTTGCTACAATTCGTTTGAATTTCACCGCAACCAAATGGACAATAAATATTAATTAAAAACTAACGTGAACGCACTATAGCCTACAACTGACGAACCATGTATACACATTATCAATGATCTCTACATAACTTGTAAATACGAGGAGAACACAGGCTAATTCGATGGCATTCGTTTTACCTTTGAACCGTGCGACAACAAAGAAAAGCTAGTACAGCTAGAGATCTTTTGGAGAATGTTAAAAGTTTCCGGAACAAGATAGCACAAAGGCAACGAACTATTGACGATTTGGGGATTTATTTACAGACTTCTAGTTCAACGTGCGAAAACCGCGTACTCATTGATGAAACTAGGACTCTCACACTCACACAAAACTACAAGCAAGACTGCGGTGGTTGCCGGACAGGTATATTGATAAGTATCATTACTATACTGTGCTGTGTGGTATTTGACGCAAGGAAGAGACATGCAGCTATCGATATCATTACATCATCGAATCGCTAATCATGCAGTGGCGTTCTATAGACATTCGCCAGGCGCACTGAAACTACAAATTATAAAAAAAAAACGCAAACAGTTTTCGATTCCCAATGCAAGTCCGAGATCAGAAAGGGCTTCATTTCGCCTAGTGTCACAGTCGGTGTTAACTTGGGAGAGTTCCCTAAAGTCAATGGCTATGATAGTGAAACTTCTGATAACGAAAATGCTCGTTATTGCAAAATAGGGAGTTTGCCCCTACACCTTCCTCGGGTATAACTAGCTAGAGATAGCGGGAAAGCAGGTAGCTGTTGTACAAGATACACGTAAAGGATGCTGTGGCATGGCAATGCAAAAAAAACATACGAAATCAGATAAGGTGCATGCATCTTTGGCCACTCGCTGATCGTCATGCAGGCCTGCGCGAACGAACACTCGATTAGCGATTTACACTTCCCAAGGAGTAGTCGTCCCTTTTTCAGATCACACACCGTTCTTCAGCTGCAGATTGAACAATGCCGAGGAAGTCCGGATCCTACCAGACCAACCGTCTGCACGAGTGTTCATTGTTTTTATCGACCGACCAGCGGTGTCCTGATCATAGACTAAGTTAGGCCTGGGTGTTTCAACTCTCTGAATTTTGAGCGCTTTAATAAGTTTTTGAAAATGAATGCTAATTTTATTTACATTTTTTTTCTGTTGTCGAAGATGAGTGAATGCCAATACAGAGATGAAGAATCGAAAAAGAGAAAGAAAGGTCATGTACTAATAAGGCGATGGTCCGAAGAGAACAAGTAGAGCACGAAGAATAAAACTTGAGAATACGTTGAGTATGGTGTGTGTATGTTGAACAAGTGCAATTATACTGATGGTCACATGCTAACTGTATACCATTTCACAGCAGGACCATTGAAACTGAGAATTAGCTGACCCTCATCACCCAGGCAACACAAAGAAAATCAATTTTTGCAGAGGTCAATGCTTTCAGAAAAGGAGCAGTCCACATCATGTATAGTCGTTGTGTTGCGCATGCGCAGCTGTCATGTCTACCCAGTTGGCACACATGGCCTAGTCTACCTAGCCTACTCCGGTAGTATTCCTACAATATTCGCGAGCAAGAGATCTAGACAAACAACAGCAGCTCAAGCAAGTCCAAGCCAAGGCAAACAAGACAAACAGCTCGCCGAATTTTAACTCACCCTCATGCGGAATGATCGGAGGCTCAAATCACCCGTCGTCATCGATATCAATTTTCCGCCTTGGTCAGCTGATTTAGGTTTTATTTTACTTCTCCACTTTTGGTGTTTAGTGCAATTTAGTGCTCATTTTGACGGATAAGAATGCTAAGGCTCGTACAGTGCTCAGTGACTCCGCTTTGGTATTCGTTTCAGTACGCTAAGATTAATAATTGATTATACATGTAAATACGGACCGGACTGCCTGGTCCTATGAAATACTACGCCCATGCCTCATACTATGACTCATTCTATCGGGCGCGGAGATACATGTATGTACATGTACATGTATACGTATGGCCAACAATGACCCTTCCGTCTCAAGCAGCTGGGTTCACCCTACAGCAGTGTCAAGTTGGCGGTATCGGGGAGTAAACCTATGCGGGTGAATATATCAGTGATATATAGGGTAAAGCTATGTAGCTGAACATATCAGTGACATATAGGGTAAAGCTATGTAGCTGAACATATCAGTGATATATAGGGTAAAGCTATGTAGCTGAACATATCAGTGATATATAGGGTAAAGCTATGCAACTAACCATGTCAATGATATATAGGGTAAAGCTATGCAGCTGAACATATCAGTGATATATAGGGTAAAGCTATACAGTTGAACATATCAGTGATGTATAGAGTACTGTTAGAGTGCTCAGAAGGAATAAAGCGTTAACCGGTTTCCGAGGGGCGTAGCCCGTGATGGTTTTGCACCATTGAAATGCACATTCAGACACACACACACACACACACACACACACACAGCAGCAGCAGCAGCAGCACCTCTACTGCTTAGTCAGAGTCATGATATCGATCAGGCAATTTCAATCGTTTCGGTGTATTATTGTAAATCCTTGGCCTCGCTCAGGTCTATAGGCTATAGTATCGCAGTCACTTGCGGTAGCGTCTTGCGCAGTGAATATCAGATCATTACGAGCAAGCGTCACAAAGCTCCCCTTGAAGCCAGTTATTTTGAACTGGCGGATTGATCAAGCGGTTAAGATCGTGATTTTCGTTTGGCAAGGCGCTCGGTCACTGCAAGTCCGAGTCCGCTGTGCACTCCAGCTGGTCAGAAGTGAGAAAATGATCGGTTATGATTCTCCCTGGCATGAACGCTCTTCAGAAATGTACTGCGCACGTGTGCCACAGCAAGTGCTGACGAAGGTAACGTGAAGTGCGGCTGTTTTGAAGCCGCGGGGCTGTTTGAAACCGCGGCATTGTCACGGAGCACGTAGCGCTAGCAACTAGAGGTGAAACGATTAATCCGATTAATCGGTTACTAATCGTCAAAGAACTGAAAACGATCGATTTTTGTTGCAAACGATTAATTGGCTTGGTCCTTTGTGTGGTTCAATAGCCGCAAAG
>JAOWAW010123253.1:0-12207 GCA_028565695.1 Nicola tetela
TATATGTGTATATGTGTGTATATGTGTATATGTGTGTGTGTATATGTGTATATGTGTTTATATGTGTATATGTGTATGTGTGTATATGTGTATATGTGTGCATGTGTGTATGTATGTACAAGTCGGACCTCCCTATAATGACCCTCACTATAGCATAAACCTCTACACAATGTACGAAATCTGAAAATTCCAGGGATATAACATATTTTTTGGTGTATGATATCAATCATATGATCACCCGGAAAGTTCAGCCTCAATATAACATAAAATCTTGAACAGATGATCCTGGCTTCTGCTTCATTGGGCCATGCACAGAGGGGCCAGTCGAGCCGTAGGTCCATACTGCATACTGTGGTTTACTTGTAGTATCCATGCCATAGTCGGCGCCCATGCTATGATGCGTGGTGCGACTGCTTTCATCAAGCAGTTGCCACAACAATAGCCAAAGCGATGATTGATCACCATGACTCTGGATGCCTTCAGTTGTACGCATTTTTCACTGAAGGTGAATTCACTATCACACAAAGCTCTATATATAACATAAAATTTGATCAACCCCAGAGATTACATTATAGGGAGGTCCGACCTGTACGTAGGTATTTGTGTGTATGTAGTATGTATGTGTGTGTGTCAATGTAAAAGGAAAGGTATAAGCAACAGAGCACATCTCACGCCCAAAAAAAGACAAAAAGGAAAATGAAAATTACAACAGCAGCAATTGGCCTGTTCATCAGTTGATCACTGCCAGTCTGTATAGAAACTGAAGTGGAAAGAGAGAGAGAAGGGGGGGGGGGAGAGAGAGAGAGAGAGAGAGAGAGAGAGAGAAACCTACAACACTAATACAAGACTAAGCCCATTCTGTGTTGGGACCTAATTGAGACAGAAGGGTTATAAGACATGGCACTGGGTCCCAGAGCTGTACAAGGAAAAGTAAGATTCAAACTAACTTGAAAGACAGGCTTGCACCACATTATAACTGCAACTGCTCATACACTGTGTCATGCGCGAAAACCACATGCACCACATCACTCGTGCACCACATCAGGCATGTACTTGTACTTATCGTCTAAGTCATGTCACACATGCACTTATCTCATATACTGCAACACATGTGCTGCTCACATATGCTGCATCGCATGTGCAGTTGGGATGACATAGAGGAGGGGAAAGAGAAAGTTACAAAAAAATAATAATAAAAATAAAATAAAATGAAATAAATGAAAGAAAATGAAAAATAAATGGTTCTTTCCTATGGTAAAGTGAGGTTAACTACAGACACTGCATCTCATGTTCACGTATGTTCAACGCACATGATCTGCTGTATTAGCATGCGTGCGTCATGGGAAGCTGCCATATCTCATTGCACTGTGCATGCTCATCTGTCTTGCAGAAGCCACAACATACAGGCTCCTTTGAGAAAAGAACTTTACTTGGTGGATGTCTGCTGGCTGCACTTGCAGCAAGGTGCCACAATAGAGGCCTTCCAGGGGCCTCAACTGTTAGCGGCATTGCAGGGACTGCTACAGACTAGTGTGCACAGGGCCATGCGCAGGCCAGCCCTCATACTATCGCAGTTACGGCTAATCAAGAGGAGGCTTTCCATGTCTACAACGCTGCCACAGGAGGATTGAGCTATGCTCTGGGCTGCCATTACAACAGCCTTCTTTGGACTTCTTCGTGTCAGTGAGTACACAAGCAGTGGATCTCAGTCATTCGACCCTCAGTGGACCCTGACCTGGCAGAACGTGGTCATAACTCAGGATGCAGTCATCCTGGCTATATGGAAGAGTAAAGCAGACCAGCAAGGCCGGGGAGCCCAGGTGACAATCGGCCCAACAAGTAATGAGCTGTGCCCAGTGGCATCGGTCAATAAATATGTTGCCATGACTACCTGGTCCAACCAAGCAACACCCTTCTTCAAGCTTGCCAGTGGCGCCTACCTGGCTCCGGGAGATGTGAACTTCTGGCTACGAAGGCTGATGGGACCAACAGTAACAAGCCACAGCCTACACATCGGCGGGGCAACGAGTGTAGCGGAAGCTGGTGTACCAACATGGCAACTACAGGCCAGTGGCAGATGGCGCAGCGAGGCATACCGATGGTAATCCTGCCATCAGTGCACACCATGAGCAGGCTTGCACGACAAACGGGGGAGACATGAACTCAGAACACTGGCAGTTAGGGAACCATATGCATGGAGTTTGTTTTTTCCCTTCTTTCAGTATCTGTGGACCCCCTTTTATCCATGCACACACCTTTCCCCTTGTCCTGACTCTATGCAACAATGCTTGGCCGGCTGGCAACCCTGGTGTTTTTATTTTGGGAGGATGGCTGGCAAAGGAAGTGTATAAATCCAGTGCAGCAGCACTCCACATCAAAACTTCTACATATGCCCTGTCCTGCTTTGTAGCACCTAGCAGAAGCTGAGCCAAAACCAACTGTTTGCTCCCTTCCATCCAAGTCAGGAAGCTGCCTGCCCGCGAAGCCAAAGGGACCACTCATATCACATGCTCTCCGTCCGGGCCAGGAAGCTGCCTGCCTACGAAGCTGAGCCAAAGCTAGTGCATCTTCCGTCCAGGCCAGAACGCTGCCTGCCCGCGAAGCTGAAGGACTGCACACTTACCACACCACTAGATTCACACACCCAGTGAGTCACTCAAGGCATCGGGCCTCACTGGCAAACCACAGCAAAGGAATGAGCCTATTCCTTTGCCACCATCCCTCATGCGTGGGTCTGCCAGTCTGTTTGTGATGTGTGTGAAGTTAAATAAAAATTAAAACATACTAATAAAAAATATAACAATAATAATAACAAAAAAAATAAAATAAAAGACTGACAGAGAGCAAGAGGACACCAGTGAAAGGACGGGCTGGTCAGTGTGGGTTGCCGTGTACTCCAACCAACAGGATGCAGTTGCGTCACCAAGGCCACACTAAGTCTGACCATCAATGCCCTCACGAAGATGTTGTGTAACCGAGTGGGGGTAACGTGTAATAAGGGAAAAATGGGTTCTATAAAACTGTTTAAACGTCCTACATAGGAGCCCTCGTTGGAAACCCTGGGCAAGTAAGGTATGGACCAACCCACGATGGTGCACCAGGAAATCTGAATAATTATCACATGCTTTAGTGAACCTGATGAGCTGGCTGATGTAAACCCCATATATAGGCATGCAAGGAGCGTTACTGTGTGTGTGTGGGTCGGTGTGTGGGTGTGTGTGGGGGCCTGTGTTCACATGTGTGTTGTATGTTGGTGTGTGTGTGGTGCGTCTGTGTGAGAGAGAAAATGTATAAGAGTTTATGACTACATGATTTTGTATATGACAGTGTGTGCTTGCATTGTTGCATTTGGTTATGTAATTCACTGTTGTACTCGTAAAACACATTTTGTGTGTAAGAGCAACTTGTAAGCTAGAGTGTTTATGGTCATCTTGCACCTTCTCCTTTCTCTGCCTCTCCCAACCCTTGCCCTTTTTTACTTCTCAGTTCGTCTTTTGCACTCTGTTTTTGTTGCCTGTGTCCCTTCCCCTCTCTCTCTCTCTCTCTCTCTTTCTCTCTGTATCTCTCTCTTTCTCTCAGGGTGTATCTTTGTCTTCTTCTCAACATGTCTTTCTTCCTTTTCTTCCTTTCTTTCCCTCACTTTCACATTCTGTTTTCAACCTCTTGTCAGGTTGCAGCTTTGATCTCAATTCCCATCCTCATCCACCGTTCCTCTCCACTCCAGTCAATCAACCAAAGTCCCATTCGTTTGGTTGCCATGCCAATCTCCATTATCTTCCTCTCCATCAGCTGGTCAGGGTGGATGCAGAACCGTGTCAATGCGTAAGAAACCTCGTACCCAGACTAGTCTGCATACTTTTGTACCCAGACTCTTGTACATGTACACACAGGTGTGGATTTTGTATAGGCTCCTGGGATTCCAGAAACCCCTCTGAAAATTCGAGGTGGGGTCTCATCATTGGGAGACGCACACTCCACTTAGAATTCTTGGTGTACAAAATTCTATATGGTTGCCCCTCAGCTTCAAAAATAGGGGGGAGGGCTTAACCACATTTAATTGAAAATTTTCCTGCAAGATGAGGTTGTTGTTAATTCAGGGGCCATTCATAATTACTAAATTGTTTCCAATCCAAAATAAGTTCCAATTAGGTTGGGTGGGTGACTGACCCAAACTGAAATTAGTCATGGAAATGCAGCCCATGACAGGGCAGTGGCTGACGCATCACCACCTTATGAGGTACACCTTCATGAGGTGAGGGTACAGTTGGCTGTGTGTCAGTAGTACACATATCAATGGTTTGCCCTGTCATGAAGCTGCATGTTGTCCACCAGTTTGCATGCCTTTGAGTAACTCTCACCTGGATGCAATTTTGCCGTTGCTGTTGGTAACACAGTATCATCACGTGGCTGCGGGTCAGCTGCAGTTAAACCTTTAGGTCAACACAAACCCAGAGCCCTTTCACAGAAGCATTCACAGGAGGCTGGAGCTAGTCAGGGCGTGCTGAGGGATGCTTAGGGGCCAGGCCTTGTATGAAGAAAAATAGGCAAAACGCGGTGCAACCAATTATCAGCCTGCAGAGCTGATAATAAACATAGTTGGGTGCTTGCAACTCACCCAATTAGCTAGCCCATGATGCCAAGCTAAATGTATGAACCGGCGACACAGTCACCGTAGTGACTGGCCGCTAGGCCATGTCAGTATGTTTTGCATGGGAATTGCAGATTCCCTTTGCCAATGGCTGCTGGGTCTCGTATAGCATGCATTGCTACCGGCGCAAGCCCAAATGGGCATAGTGAATGATTTGCTGAAAGGCCTATCTGCACAGTATTACCCTCACCCATTGTATGTATTGGCAAAGTAACTGAAAGCTAAAAGAGAAAAAGGTTGGAGAGGGTGGGTGGGTGCAAAAACAGAGCAAGACCGCAGGAGCTTGTGAATACAGAGAGCCAAAGCGAACTAACAGGACTTTATAAAGCCTGTGCTTAGGTGACAACTGATAGAAATTGCACGCGCAAAAGAGTTAGGTGACTAACGTGAGTATTGCAAGAGAATGATATTGCCTTGTTAATTATGCTTTGATTGTGTACCTCATCAAAGCTTCATTTAACACATATGCTTCTGTTTGCGCAAATGGTGGAACTTACTAATCTCCCTGTATTAAGTGACCGCCCTGCCTTGCGCAACCAGCAACCACCATTTACCTTAATTAAGCGATTGCCCTCAGGTGTGTTTGGTAGAGGGGATTTTCTTCTCATACCTTTAAGTCTGATGTTTTTCCATTTCTGGCAGTGTATCAAAACAGATAGAATGCAAGGCCAAACTTAGCATAGAGCACATTGTCAATTTGTCATCCTCAGTTTGTGCATACGGCCCAACCTACGGCCTCAGCCTTGACCTGAGGCAGAGAGGTCATGTGACACCTGTAGTTCAGAAGAGCTGTCGACTTCCCCAGCCTTAAGCTTGCAATTGGATGAAAATGTTCCATTGCACAGTGCATGGTTTAGTAGCACTTTCTGCACTGACTTGGTGGAGAATGCCATGAACTCTTTCATCTGAAGTCAGAGGGCAAAACAACCTTTACATGGGAGTTGATGAAAGTGGCAAAATCTTGGACAGTTCTCCAAAGGGAGCAGCTGCCGTATGCTTTGACTTTAGCTTTTTGCTGGTGGAAACCCCACCTGCAGGTATCTCTCTGATTCACTTACACCATGACTTCCAAGATGAACAAACAAATTAACAAAGTCAGCAAGAAAACTCTGAACTCTGCGAAAACGCTGAACTCTGTCACCTTAAATTTCTATGTTGTGCCCAGTCCAATACTTGAGGGTGGCCATTCAGTATTTTAGCTTTGGATTAGCACACAGGTGGATCAACAAAGTTAAACCTTCGAATTGAAAAAAAAAAACTTTGGTAACTTGACTACAGATGGCCCCTTATCATAGGTGTAAAAGTCTCAGCAAAGTGACACTTTGGGCAATACTCTGAGTTTGCAGATGGCCATTCGTTACTCTACCAGTGTTTAGTTACCACCAGTGATTTAAGACCACACCGTTGCCTGCACCAAGAAGTGGCTGTGAAATACTGGTTTTACTACTAGGGGATATTGGATTTCCAAAACAGAAATCGGTGGATGCAATAGCTTGCGACTCTAAGGGCACATTTATATCATGGGAAAACCAGTACTGGATTACCGCCAGTACTGGTGGGAAAAGTTTTATCTACCAATTTAAACTACTGGGAAAGCCAGCAACCACAGCTGTGCATGCATAGCCACACCAAAGCCAGAGTTTTACTCATAGCATGGATAGCGACGTTTCTTGGCTTTCCTAGGCCTTGTGAGGTTTCGCCATGGGAAAAGAAATAGTACTTGCCCTATTCCTTTGGAGTGACTTGACGTCGGACAGTGATGATTTGGGGTATGAGCACTCAACATCAATCTGCTCTTCTTGTTGGTGTGCCACAATGCGAACTGAGGATTAGCAGTCTTTTCTGCCTGTATCGCATCGCACTTCAGTGAGATGTTCACATTGATTTCCTTTCTTTGCTGTACCTGCAGCCATTTCTACTACGACTGCGATTGTAATGGTGCTGGTAGACCATACATACATTTAGATCCCTTGCTGAGCAAGCTGGCTTGTTGGAGACTGAGATGTGCCACCGGCATGACGTGGAGCGATTCTACCAGGAGAGGGGTCACCACTCTGACACCAGGCCAGGGAGCCCTCAACGAGCTTCTTGGCATGTGCCTGACCACTGTCTACCACACTGTCAAATGCACCAGTAATACCAGTAAAGCTTTCCCGGGGCCTTGTGAGGGGCCAGGCAAGATTTTACTGGT
Organism: Nicola tetela; assembly: GCA_028565695.1. Classification (NCBI taxonomy): domain Eukaryota; kingdom Metazoa; phylum Porifera; class Calcarea; order Clathrinida; family Clathrinidae; genus Nicola; species Nicola tetela. Next base: position 6,840 of record JAOWAW010123253.1, read on the forward strand.
GTTCCTGCCAGTAACGTCATGTGATCTTCATTACCATAGCAATGGTCCCTTTACTGGTGCTTTTTCCCGTGATATAAATGCGCCCTAACCCCTGGGAGTACCAGGTTCGAATCTGCCATGGGCCAAACATGTGGGAAGGGTTTGAGGTTTCTTTCTTGCCCACATCTGAGGGTTTCTTCCGTGTTTTCTGGTTTCCTCCCTCACAAATCGAAAAAGAAATCATCCTGAGCATTCCGTCTAAGCAGTTATGCAGCAGGTTATTCCTCTACCACCAAACTTGGCATTAATTGCTGTGGGGTGATCCTGGCTACTTGGATTGAAAGGGTCTTGGTTATGCGTAAATCCCCTTTGCCTATAAAATTGTCGCTGCAGTGGTGGTGGGGGGTGGGCTGGTCTGGGAGGACTTCCATGGCACCGCTCAACTTGACCGGCAACTGATTAAAAAATGATTGCTTGTTTTTTATAAAACTCAGTTACTGTTAAAGTACATAATCTTGGCAGCTACTTAATTTCTGCTATATTTGGCACCAGCCCTGAATGTTGAAATTTAATCTCCGCTGAAAATTAGTCAGCCTCTACAATCTAGTCACAGGTACCAGTGCATACCAGTACACAACATAGTAATGACTTGGTATATGCCATTTAAGCGGGACCATCCACTTTTCTGGGATGCTTTCCATGATTTTTTGCCTTTTTAAAGCATGTTTTGTCACCTTGGACTTCAAATTCTGACATAATGACCTCACACCCGTGCCGAAAATATATCACTGCCAAAATGTCAAAATCCATGTTTTCCTGAAAGTTTGTAGTTTTACAGTACGAGAAGCTTTATGTCATTTCTGCCAGGCTCAGCTTAGCTGACTATTGTTTGAGATATTCAGGAATTCCCTCTGACATCGTTCAGTCATGCCCAATTTATGAATGAAAGCACTTCTTCATTCTGGGTTAGTGTGATACACAGTTTGTTGAGTGCAATGTTTGTGATAAATCTCTATTTCTGCTCTCATGTTTTTCAGGTGTGACTTCAAACCAGTATTCGGCAGACAACGCACTTCACGGTGGAAATCAGCCCTGATCACCAGTGCATTCAAGCTAACCTTCACAATAGCCAGTCTCTTTATCTTTGACAAGGTACGAGGAAGGAGATGTAGGCGATGGGTTGCTAATGATCAGAGGATGCCCAGGGTTTGTCAGAGTACTGTGTTGTAAAGACAATGAACTAGCTCACATAATGAAACAGAATTGAACAGGCACGGGGAAACTTTGTGGAAGTATAAAGATCGTTTAGGTGAACACTCCATCTTCGCTCACCAACTCTCTCCTCCACCCTTCATTGCAATCTTTCTCTCTTTCTCATCATCCAATCCATTTTCTTTCCCCCTCATATCTCCCTTTTTTGGTTATTCTGTTCTCCTCCCCTTTCTCTCTGTCTCTTTCCCTCTGTTTCTCCCCTCCTCTCCTCCCCTCCACCCTCTCTCTCTCTCTCTCTCTTCCTTTTCAGGTATTTGGTTACGATGGAGCCAAGGCAATTGGTGATGGTTTTCGTCGCATTATTGATGATCCGGACACACTAAGTGCTTTGCTCGTTCATCTTCTCTGCGCATTTGCCTCTTACATTCTTGTCAGCATGTCAGCAGCCATGACACTTCACCGCTGGGCTATGATCCCGGCACTGTTGCTAACCACACCGCTGTCGGTCATCTTTGCTGAAGTTTTGTGTGATGGCAAAAAACTCGATCTACCCAACCTCGGTCCAAGTGGTGGCTGGTGGGGTGGATACAACCTCTGTAACATCAACCATGATGGTCTGACTATGAATGTTGCCTTGACAACCATTGCATGTCTGCTGTACTTGGCTGAGGTCATCTACACTCTTCTCTTTGTCTGGCCTGTTCAGGTTGGTCTTATTGACAAAAGTCGTTAAAATCTCACTTTTTTTGTTAAACAGGTTTAAACCTTTGGACCCTAACTGAAATCCTCAAAAATTCGCAATTCTGAGAACGTAACTTCAATCGAGTGTGAGTTGAAAACTGAGAAAATGTAAATCGCAGCCTCTACCTTTTCTAAAAAGTTTGACGGCAGTGAAGCCAAAAATCTACATTAGGGGAGGCTGACAGAGGAAGGTATGGTCATCAAAATGTGAATCCAAAATCAACCACTATGCATGCTGTTGCTATCTTCATCTGTTTCACTGTCACCAAGGAGCACCATCCAAGAGCTCTTCCTCTTCTGAGGACAGGATGTCAATATCTGACGAGTCTATGTTTGACGCACTGTCGTCGTCAATAGGCTCCCCTCTAGCGTCTAGATCTTAGATCAATGCAAGAGCAGCGTGTGCATCCATGTTTGTCAGAGAGGTACACACAAGAAACTTTCTGGAACTTCTGACAGTGCTATGGAGCTATGGAGGTTTTTTGTATGACAACCTTAGTGCCGAGATTTGATTGATTGGGAGCAAAACAGTTAAACCTCAGATTTTCTTTTTAAACTGCTTTATATCTAAGATTTTTTTAAACTGCTTTAATTATCAGATTTTTTGTTAAACTTCTTTAGATCTCAGATTTTTCTTAAACTGCTTTTAATCTCGGATCGATTTTTTAAACTGCTTTAAATATGAGGTTGTACATGCAAGTGTTCTGATTAAGCAGGCCATGTTACGTTGATGTATGGAAGACTTTGCTCCATGTTTCAAGAAACCTGTCATTTGCACTTGTATTCTCAGATATGATGGCCTCCAGGAGAGCTTATTCACAAACTGTAGTCATTCATAGTGACCTGTGTGTACAGCTGCTCAATTCAAAACTGTTAAGTCGATCCTTATGTGAAATTTTTTTCTTCCAGCTAGAGCTGCAACAAAGGTTCAGAAGTATAGATTAAAAACCGAGGCCGAGGCTTTTAGTCGGCTTAGAATTTTTCACCTGAATGTGGCATCGTGAGCCGAGTTGCACATGGTCAAAGAGCTTCAACTTCGCCTGCTCCTGGTCACTCAGAGTTGCTAGCATGGTGAGCAAGGAAGACAATGCTCAGGAGGAACCTCCTCCTCCTCGACAGGGGCACTGCTTTCTAGACTTTAGTGCGTCTCAGGAAGTGGCAGTTCCTAAGAAAACTAAGGAGGCCACTGACTTCTGGTGAGGTGTATTCAACAGTATTTGCAGAGGGAAGAAGATTGACATCAACATTGAAACGTGCTCTGGTCCTGAGTTAGCCAACGTTCTGAAGAAATTCTACGGCGGACTCCAGAGAAAGGATGGTGGCGTCTACCAGGCAGAGAGCTATCTCTTTGCATGAGCAGCCATTCAACGGAGAGTTACAGCGCTCAAACGGCCGTTCAACTTCCAGGAGGACGCCCAGTTTCGGGAGAGCAACGCTGTCCTTGACGCTGTGCTAAAGAAGAACAAGTCAGGCAGGCACGCAAAAACTGTACAACACAAGGATGCCATCAGCGACACCGACAAGGTTCGTTTGTCGGAATATTTTGAAGACGTTCTTGAAAGCCAAGACACACTCAAGTTACAATCATTCTGTTAGTACAATTTAGCGTAACACCTTGGTCTGCAGGGCACAGAATTGTTCGTGAAATTGAAAAAGGACGACATACTGTTTCACACCAAAGAAGACGGTTTGGAATATGTCATGCTGAAAGAGGACTACTTGATGAAGAATACCCCTGGCGGACTTCAAGGACAAGAATTTTCCATCTGTGGCCGCATCCAAGAACCAACGCAGGTGAAGGCCCTACGTAAGTTGCTCGCTATGCTGAATCCTGGTCAGAATCGCTTGTTTCAGTGTGTTTTGTATGGTTTACGACCACTTGAAGGCCCGTGGTTTGCCAATGCGCCTCTAGGCCATAATGGCCTTTCAGAAATGATGCCAAAGCTGTCATATTGGGCACAGCTTTCGAAGAGGTATACCAATCATTGCGTGAGAGCAACGGTGGTGACGGACCTGATGGATGCAGGCTTCTCCGTGCACGAAGTATGTGCTGTGACGGGACACAAGAGCACACAAAGTTTGCAATCCTACGATAGACTGGACCGAAAAGGGTGCGACAGACCGGATGCAATGGTCCAGGCGTTAGACAGTAAAAGCTTGGCGTTGAGCAAATTGAAGAACATGCCTAATCTTCCTGCTCATCATCATCACGGTGACAAACCAATCGCTTGCAGTAGCAACGTAGCTGCTGGTGGAGGAGTACTCAAGAAAATAGTTCTTAACAACCATTAGGTGATTCACCATCTCACCACCAACGTGGCAACAACCACCGAGAAGTAGCATCAGCAGTCTGTGTCTTCTTCGCAATAAATATCAGTCATCAGCTTGCTGAATATCTCAGCTTGTCTTGTTCTCAACGATGTTTGTGTTTTGGGTTCAGTTTCTACTCTCGGTGATACTGGTTTTCTGATGAAGTTTTTTAAAGAGGTTTTTAAAGAAGTTTTTAAATATTTAAAAACCTCTTGTATAAATTTACCAGAAAATAGAAACTTTAAGAAAATGAATGGATGTGAATGCATGGGATTGCAGGAAAAGCAATAAAAAAAATTCTAAGTTCAGTTAGTATTCGTTTCAAAATCAAAACAAACGAAGGCTCCTATCAAATGAAGGTTGGAAACGCATGTACCATGGTCTGTGTGGTACCAGAGGCGTGTTTCTTGCGCCCTAATCATTATCATGATTAGCCAACTTAGTGCAATTTTTTCCGTTTCTTTTGCTAATCACAAGAGTAATCCGGAAAAATAACTACCTCAGCATGAATGGGTGCAGGTCAGTGCAGCGTGAATCATTGTGGGCACCGGTCATTTTGGAAGTTTAGCTGCTAGCTACCGCAGCTTAGATTCTATGTGAACATTGGTGTGGTTGAATAACAGGACCTTCATTTATTTCAGGTGGAAGGATTCATTAGCATTTTAATACCTTCATTGCAGCTCTACTTCACACATATGTCAAGGTTTGGAAACTTTGATCAGACCTTTTCCTGAGTAGCTGGAAAGTAACTTGCAAAAGTGCTTACAACTATGTTTCATCAAGTTTCATTTCTTGTTGCAACTCATGTCTGCTTTGTCTTTGTGCAGCTGATACCGCTCAGCAAAGAAGAAACATTGTTTCACTCTCCTGGTTACAGCAGTATCTTTTTTGAACAGTACATCCTAATGAACTGGCGAATTGATAACCTGACACCGCCTGATCAGCGAACCTCTCAGTCTGTGAACTGGACAACTGGAGAAGTAAAGAAAGAAGAGAAAGCAGAGAAAAAGAAACTTAGAAAGGTAAGTTGTCTTCTTCTCCTTCTTCTTCCTCTTCCTCTTCCTCTTCTTCTTCTTCTTCTTCTTCTTCTTCTTCTTCTTCTTCTTCTTCTTCTTCTTCTTCTTCT
>JAOWAW010123264.1:0-12206 GCA_028565695.1 Nicola tetela
AAGAAGAAGAAGAAGAAGAAGAAGAACAAGAACAAGAACAAGAACAAGAACAAGAACAAGAACAAGAAGAACAAGAAGAACAAGAAGAACAAGAACAAGAAGAAGATTTGAGTGTACTGTTGTTAGCCAGCGATAATGCCTGTAAAAATATATATTATCTGGTTATTTCGCCAGAAAGAACACAATAATGCCGTAGGCTAGGATACTTACCCCGTGACGTTTTCAGCTACAAGACTCTGAATTGAGTTCGATGCATGGTACTCGGTATCGAAACCGCCATTTGTGACATGTTTCTGCTCGGCGTAAGCACTCATAGTCTTATTGTGAATACTCGGTCAGGAACCGAGAAACACAGGTGTAATAAAGAGATCACCAAGAAATATATGGTGTATAATTAGTTGACACTTCCAAAAAATTAATAATATTTTACTAAAACCCCGTGTATGACACCAATCTGCGATTTGAATGTATTTGCGCAGCGGACCTATAAGTAAACCGCTCATTGTAACCTTATAATAGGGTAATGAAGCTTCCCGTGGCTGGTGTACTGAGTACGTATAACTAGCCTTTCATGAAGTATCATTCAGAATCGTGTACACCACTCAGACTGAGTTCACTGAGGGCCAATTAATGCAAATTGGTGCTGGAGACGTCAACAGATGCCCGCGCTCAGTGGATGACACTGGTTTGTGTGCATTTCATAAGACTATCCTTCCAAGTCAAGTGTTGATTTCGTCCCAAAGGATGATGCCAACAGCGCAGAAAATTCCACTAAATTTACTTATTGAAAATACTTGTTGCGGTGTTGGGTTCTAATATGTTACGATAGCCTGCAGACCTGCAGGTGCTACAACTCGATTAAGAGCCACAGTGCTAGTGCAGCCAGTCAAGCGGTCATTCTTCGTAATTGTTCAGTGCTGTAGCTAATCTTCCGTCTTCCTCATCTACTTCATGGCGGAACGTGTCAGCTTGGTCCTCTTTTCAAAAGTTAGCTGCAGATCTGCAACGTGATCTCCTCGGCGGTTTTTGCTAACTCGGAATGTTCAAAGAGCCACACGTGCGGGTTATCGGGGCTAACTGACTTGGTCAGCGTTCCACTGGGAACAGACGACCACTTGGGAGTCCTCGACTGGTAGTAGAACGGGGAGAGGAAGATTTCGGTCGCGGATGAAAAGGTTCGTTCAGCTGTGTTTGGCGCATACGTAAGTGTGAAATTCCCGTTGTCTGTGGAGAACATGATGCTCCGCGGGTCTCCGGCGATGCGTCGAGCGTACGTCCTCGAGAGAGCTTTTACTTCGAAACCAACGTCATCCTCGAATTCAGGAGTGAGATACCAGAAGTTCCAGCCGTGAAGGAAGGCATCCATCTTGTCGGCGACGAAGTTGATCACGTCTCCTCCAATTGGGGTGTTCTCCACGCCCCCAAATTCTGTCATAATTGCCCCACGCCTAAGCGTTTGGCGTCGTCGTAGCGAACCTCGAGAAGAGAACTTTCAAACAAATCACACGCCTCTAAATTAAGAAGTTCTTTGATTTCTTGCCAGAAGCTGGTAGTATTCCGCCAGTCGATCTTCGGACAGTACAGATGGTATGTTAACGCTTGGCGGTTATTGAATGCTTGCCCCCCCCCAGGGCCTTCATCCAAGCCTATCAGAAAGCGTCAAGATAGTTCCCTCCGGTTGCTGGTTCAAAGAATATAATACTTGTGTTATCGACCTCTCGTATAGCGCCGTGCAAAGCACTGTAGAACTTCTTCATGTTCCGCTGATCGGCTACTTTCGGAAACCAAAGATCCTAGTTCTTATTTGTTAATGGATTTAGTTCCTCAATGGTCAAAGGAGCGTCTCCTAGCCACGGCTCGTTGAGTAGTTCATACCCTAACACGTTTGGCTCGTCTTTGAACATTGTCGCAATCATGCGCCAGAAACGACCGCGTCCCTCTATCAGGTCCGTCGTCTAATGGGAATGGAGTGGCACATACAATCGGGGTATGCTCTGCTGAGCGTTGGCCGACTTTAATGATGTTGCAGTAATTAGTGAAACCCCACCGCACGGTATTTCGATAATTTGCTTCCTTCCCAGACTGGAGGGCTGTATTAATCAGAGGGGTGTAACGAATCGATAGAGTGGGATTTGGTCATGGCAGCTAGAAAGGACAGCTGGTTCCAGATATTTCCCGGCCTTAGAATACTCGTTAGTCACCTCCACCATGGGCATGTTACTTTGCGGGCAAGAAAAATTACCACACGGCAGCGCCCAGAACGGGGAAGTTGTTTGTTTAGTTTATTATCCGATGTAACCAATCAGAAGTCGCACAAGTTTGCAGACTGGCCACGTGTTCTAAGCGATAGCTACTACAAAACTAGAGTCTGTAGTGCTCACTGGCGAGCATAATTATGACCCGCTCAAGACTTGTTTGCTGGAGTCATAACAGCGGATTCGTGCGTTTACTGAGGGCAAAAATCTTAAATTTCGGAGTAAGCACTGCCCTTACGTCGGCCATCCAAACATTTTGCAGTCGTTCATGTAGGGTTTGGCTGCTTTCCTATAGGTAATCCGGATGTCCGGGAGAATGATACAGGGCACAATTTTTATTTCTTCGATTGAAAATGAGTCTTGTAACTTCATGATCAGTTTCCGCGAGAAGATTAGTCGGTGCAATGCACCGTGGTGAACGTTAGATCTGGAAGGACGCATTGCCATCTATCTTCTGTTTTTGCGTCTGGAGAACGAGGAACAAGAAAGTTGGGCAATGATACGCAATGCTAAGCATGAATTGTCCCCGGCTGTCTTAATTTATTGGCAATATCTACCATAAAATTCGATAAGAACGCGTGCAACATTGCATGTTGACTTCCGATTGGATTCAATCTGACGCAAATTCCATCTCCAAAAATGGTGCACCCTACAATGTATGTGTCTTCATAGATGACACTGTGAGGCCTAGTTGTCGGCCCGCAATAGCTCAACGAATTATTTACACTAGACAGAAATGTGTTCACTGTGTAAAGTTTCAATCCATTTGCTGCCCTGAAGGCATGACAGCTAACCTGTCTGGTCCATTTCAGTTTTGAAGATGGGCGTAATAACGCCGCACTCTTAAGAGACTCCAGTCTTCTGAAGGCGCTTTCAACATCTGCCGCATGCAGATGAGATATCTAACCCATTTTAGGGAGACAGTGGCTACCCACTGAGTCCAAACCTGATGGTGCCCACATACGTACCATACCGACCTCCAGAAGTTACATGAAAAGTTATGACCTCGCTGCAAGTGTGTGTCAAATGGGGGTTTGGACAAGTGATGACAAATTTTGCCTTTCTCGAGTTCGATTCAAAGAAAATTTGAATGTCCTGTTGCAACCTCTTAGTACGTACATGTATTACAGGGTGAGGGCAATTCTAAAGTATTGTCTTCTCATGTTTGCATAGTACACAAACAAGCGAAGTTTTCAACAAACAAACGCCAGCATTGGAAGAGAATCTTCAACAGTAAAATTTTTAAATGACGCCCACTAGTCTCACTCTTAAAAGAAGCTTGAGATTGACACGGCCTTTATTTACATTACAACTGCAGTATGGAACATGTACATCAGATTTGTAAATGCAGTGCCTTTCACTTCTGGAACATCTGTAGATGTCTAATAAGCAGTTCTCATTCACCCAACTCTGTTTCATGTTTTGCATCTTGCAAGGGAATTTCTCGCTCTCCTAACTCAAACTCAAGGCGAAACAGCATATGGTCCAAAAGAAACTCACGACATCAGCAGACTGGCATTCACCAGAGAATTGACGAAGGACAACACCTTGGTGCTTCTTCTAGCGCTCTACGCAGTTGGCGTCCAGACTTACTGGATCATTGTAACCATCAGTACCCCGTTCCTTTACGTTCTACTCTGTTGATCTCAAGCAGCAACGAGACAGTGAAAACTTCTCCCAGTGATGAGTGACGAATTGAGCAAAACCACGCGAGCATCTCTGCATCAATTTCTGAGTAACGAGGCTACTTCGATCTGCCTACTGATCTTATTGAATCCGGCAAGAGTTCCAAGGGAAATTCCGCCCTTCTTCTCGAAGCACACCCTTTTCCCACTTCCATACGTACTTGAGTAGTCGTACCTCTGGGAGAAGGAAAAGATCTTGTGCTTTCCTCCTTTTGCAGCGGACATCACCTAAGTAAACTTCAGATGAAGAAGAACCGCAACTGCCAAAGAGAGGTCGGCACTAAAACGGTCTCGGCCGATGTTTCGAACATATGCCGCACTCAAGAAATATACACTCAAGAGATTCCGTGGCTGCAAACTTACACGTAGTCCAGACACGGTCTAGTAGATAAATGTATTATTGAATTTATTATTTTTGGATTGCCCAAACAAGACCGAGGGTCCTGATCGAAGGGGTCGCTGAACAAAGAAGTGCAGATTGTAGGATGCAGAAAGAGTAAAGGAAATAAAGGGGAAGGGAGGCATGATAGGCATGAAATTTGTGGTTACTGAGTGAGAGGAAAGACGTGAAGAGGACTATACTTGTCTGCATTCCGGTACAGTTCTAGCCATTGCTTGCATTTGGCTGGGTTATGGATGGTTTGTATGGAGTGAGGCAAAGAGTTCCAAAGTAAAGCGGAGTAATAGAAGAAGCTATTCTGGTGTCTTGTTGTACAAACGTGAGGTAGGAGAAGTCTGTAGGGGTTGCGAGTGCTGTGTGGGTTAGAGTACAAGAGAAGGGAATGAGACAGGAAGAGAGGGGTCCCGGTGTATGGTATGAAGGAGCTATAGGTGTTGTGGGTCATTGGTAAGAAGGCGGTGGAGTAAAACGACGCAGGCGATAGCTCGTCACCACCGCAGGGTTGGCCAGTCAGGAGAACGGAATAGTTCTTCTTTGCTGGTATTCCAGCCAGCGCGGAGGAAAGGCGTTGCCCCTCAACTCCCCACCCCCTAATGGGTCTAGTCGCAAAAGGGAAATTAACTAGATATATCGGCAGAGAGAACCGGATAAGGAGTGGCGGTGTAAGCCATGGCGGGTCAGAACGAGAGCGGAATTATCATGAATATTCATCATCTTCTTGTTGGTGATCATTCATTGTTTTTGGAGTTGCAGAAGAAAGGCCTCCAAGTGAATCAGAGCCCATACGAAGGAGAGCTTTTTGTGTACGGCATCCCCGATGCTCAATTTTGCAGTGGACTAGACCCTGCAATTCACCACCCGAAGCTGGTCCATCCAGTTACGCAGCAGTCGGGAGCCTATGGCGTCTCTCTTCTTGTTGGTGATCATTACTGGGACGTTCTTCGTGACAAAGTGGTACGTATCCTTGGTGGCCTCACTGCAGTGAGCTCAAAGTGAGCTCCAAAATTGGTTACTTGCTGTCTGGTCCTAATCCGGCTGCTGCCTTCTTCAGAGGTAACGATCGCATAGCCACCTCCACTGGCATGTTCTTCATTTGTTCTTCACTATCTGTCTGTGATGATCTTCATCAGTTCTGGCTTCTGGATTCTCTTAGCATTCAGTCACCAGATGCACTGCCCTCTCCTGAAAAGCTTCTCAAGAAATATCAGAATACATCATCTGTCATCAAGATGATCGCTACATTGCCAACTTGCCTTGGAAAAATGATCCACCTCTTCCGACCAATTTTGATGTGGCACTCCTCCGGACCAGAGCAGTCATCAAATGACTTGATTCCAAGACATTACTCACCTACCACAAGCTTATCAATGAACAACTCTCTTGTGGCTGTATTAGAGCTGTTCCACCAACACCACAGACTTCCTGCGTTCAGTACTTACATCACCACCAAGTAAAAAAGATATCAGCAACCACTCCTAAGCGGTTTGTTTATGAATGCAGCTGCTGTAAGTCACAGACAAGCTCCACTCTAAATGACTGTTTGGTTGCCAGTCCACCACTTCTTATGGACATTTCTATCATCCTCTTCGACTTAATTCCATCGTCATCGTTACGGCCGCTACTAGTAAGGTTGAGCAAGTCGTGAATAATTTCGACTCAGCGCTGAATCGTAAACTAAGTGTGAGGTCTTGTTTGGCAGGAAATCTGAACCGTTCACGAAGTACGTTTTCACGTATCAGCTAATCCTCACTCGTCATCAACAAAGAACTCAGGTCAGCTGCAGTGGTCAGGCGGTCACAGATCAGTTTCAAGACTGCATGACAAGAATACAAGCACTAGAAGCTTTCCCATTTTTACCCGATATTCATTTGAACTTAGACATTGAATCTGCGATAGCTCCCTTGTCATCTACATCAACACCCATGGCCACCAACTCTTCCTTGTCATCTTCGTCTCCTCAACCCTCTTCTAAGAAGAGTTGAATAGGTTCACTACCAACGATGATGTTGCCCTGCTTATGGCGGTTGTTGTATCAGAGGTTCCTTTCTCTCCAAACCCTTCTCTAAGAACTGCTGGGGGTGACAATTTGCTCAAACTTAGAGCGAAGCAGACTTTGATTACAAGGCCTTACGCCAAGAGCTGTAAAGGAGCATGCCTCATGAGTAATAGTCTAAGAAGATTTCACTTTCAAAGAGCAAGGAGATACTATTTTATCTTGCTCTAAGTCCTGGAAAGGGATCTGGGGCTAACCAGGGCTGTCAAAATCAAAGCTTTTTTGGTCTCCAAGGAAGTGATAACTGTTATGTTGTGTCCCACTAAAAAGACACATGGGACAAAATGGAGAGGAGAGAAAGAATCTTCTTGTACTTGTTTAACTTTCACTCAAGCCATTAATAAGACAATATGGCGCCTGTTGCTTAGTTATAAATAAATATGGCGCCTGTTGCTAAGATACAAGTGTCAACACACATATCTCACACACCCCCTCGACCTTCTGACCTTCCCCTTCGAGATGAATAGAGGCATGTAAATTAGACATTCATCTATCCATACAAACGAAAAGCAGCAAGTGTACGACTGTGCAGCAGTAGAATGTATATGAAGACGATCCGGTGCATGGTGTGGTCAGGAACTTGGACGAGGCACGGATGACTGAGACGTGCAAGATGACTGATATGTGAATGATGGCAGAGCAACAGAGTTCTCGGGCGATATGGGTACAAGCAGGTGCTACGGTCGCAGGAAACGCCGATTCATCCAGTTAACACTACCACTTGGCAACTTGATGAAGTAGTCGCAGTGAGAACCGATAGCAACAATAACACCACGTTGTGTGCAACGCTTGTTGTGTGGGTCCTGAATATCCACGTGCATGCCAATGAACAGCTTCGGTAAAGAACGATGAGAACGTTCGTCACTGTGCGGTCGCGGGGCAGGCACATAAGCATGATCCAGGCTATTGGCCTGTTGCTGACAACAAAGAGCAAAGCTGCGTCGATGAGCGTAAACTGAAGAAGATAACTGCTAATCAAACAGCAGAGGAGCTTTGCTGGAGCCAGATTTGCCAGGCATATTACGCCATTCTAGTATGCCACGCTGAAATTCGTCAGCGACCAGCTCACCATTAGACGTCGCTTTCTGGATGAGGTACTTTATGGCCTTCACTGCAGCTTCCGCATCCCCATTGGATTGTGGGAAATGAGGTGACAATTTGGCATGTTCAATTTGCCAACGCTTACAAAACTCAGCAAACTGAAGTGATCGATGAGAACTGTGGCCCACCATCAGTGCTAAAGGTGGAGGGGACGGCAGCTTCGGCAAACCAACGACGGAAATGATGAATGACGTCAGTGGATGTGGTCATGCGGCCTGCATTGGAAACACAGGGCCAACCTGTAAGATGATCCACAAACACCAGGTAGTCCCAACCCTGGCAACTGGACAGGTCGGTGCTTGTACTCTCAAATGGAAGAGTAGGTTGACGATCCTGCAGAAGTGGCTCGCTGGGAAGCGACGGTTGATTTTCACACCATGGCAGACAATTACGTATGAAATTCTCAAGCTGTGTGGACATGTCAGGCCAGTAAACAACTTGATGTGCGCGAGCCTTCATGCGCACCATACCCTAATGAGCGACATGTAGCCTGTCAAGGACTTGTCGCAGTGTTTCAGGTTCCACAATGTAATTGGCTTCAATACCATGCCATTGTCAACACACTGATGGTGTCGACTTCCCCAGTATGGTAGGAGGGGCTGTGGTATCTCCTTGTATGATGTTGGAAATCCGTCACAAACATAACGAACAAGGTTTGGTATTCAGGATCTGCTGCAGCGGCGTCACTAAGCTCAGCATACAGCAGGTTAGATGAGGGTCAGTCAGCCAAGTGCTGCAAACCAATGCGAAGACTGCGGCAGTGCAAATCAGGAGCTTCACCAAGCAGGTCTGGCAACGCAGGCTGCGATGCAGGGGCACGTGAAAGTGCATCCGCAATAGCATGTTGCTTGCGAAGACGCCAGGATGCACAGAACTGGTACAGACATGCCTTCAAGAGGAGTTGCAGCAGACGGGGATTCTCAATCTGATCTAAGCTGTAAGAGTTGAAGATTGGGATGAGAGGCTGATGATCAATGACCAGGTCAAACGGGCAGCGGCAAGATATACGTGGCATTTGCGTATGGCCCATACAGCAGCCAGGCACTCAAGCTCGATCATTGCATAGGAGGGTTTCCGTCTATGTGATGAATGTGACTGCCACAGTGGACCAAACGCCTCCAACTCTCTTCTTCCTACAAACACAAACCCAACTCTGCGCATGCTGCTCTGTCACACAAACTTGCAAACGTCCTCTAATCTGCCCACATCTATACAACGCTACTCTCACGCCAAACGTACGATCAAACAACAACTGAATGAATACCTCACTTCCTCTCACAACGACAAAATACAATCTCTCCTTACTCAAGGTTCATTCCTTAAACCACTACATCTGGAACGGACTGATGCCTCTTGGAAATCCTTTCTCTTCTCTCTGCCAAATGTGTAATGGCATTTGTCCTTCGCTCTTTCATTGACTGCCTCCCCTCTCTCGCTACTCTGAAACGAATGAACAAACGTACCACGACACACTGCCGTCGCTGCAAAAACCATGAGACACTACACCACACATTTAACTCTTGCTCTGTCTTCCTTAACCAAGGGCGTTACACCTGGCGGCACAACTCTCTTCTTAAACACGTTGTTCTCGCTCTAGGCTCTGCCTATTCATCTGTTAACTCTCCTCCTCAAATCTTTGCTGACTTACCTGGACCTTTAACTTCCTCCAGCTCGACAAACCCCACTCATGTTCTACCAACATCCCAACGTCCCAACCTTGTCTTGCTCTTCCCCAACAGGAAAATCTACGTAATTGAACTGACTGTCCCTTTTGAATCCAATCTTGACTCTGCACGCTCAAGAAAATCTGACCGCTACGCTTCTCTTATCTCCGTCCTACGCCTTTCTTCCCACTACACTCGCTTTTTTTCCCTCAAAGTTGGATCTCGGGGGTTCTTATCTGACTGTAACTTTTCTGTCCTAACATCTATCTTACCCCCTGAATCAACAATCTCTCCTTGACAACTTCGCTCTGACGTATTACGGCTAGCTACTCTCTGCTCTTACGCTATCTTCAGTTCCCTCACTGAACTGTCCTAGACCACACCACCCCTTCTCTCCATTCTCAATTCGTCCTGTTAATTTGGTTTGATGTGACAAGACCCATTATAGGGAGATTGCTAACAAAGTGTTCACTGCCCATTTCTACATAATGTCAGAAATCCATTTGCAGGACCATCCCCAACGCTAGCACGCATATTGCTCGACGACTGTTTATGAAGGCAAAACAAACTCGATGCCAATCTGCCACGGACTCTGGTCAAGTGGGAACAGAGCTCACGCGTCGTCCGCTGTGCAACATCGACCTTGCACCTGTGGCAGCTCTGCAGCAACATTTTTTAACGCAAGCTGACCAATTCACCGACCCTCAAATTGTTCCTGCTCGCCTACCCCACAACCCCATTGTTGCAGCAGTCAGTAGTTTATGTTATGCAATAGGTAAAGGCAAGTCAGTTAATGCCGTGTGCTTTCATGGCATCGGTGTTTTCAACATCGAAGGGCTGCGTGTAATGAGAACCTTTGCTGAACTGGCATCAGCAACACAGCAGGGAAGTCAGACAGGAGGAGAGGTCGAAGAGTGGTTTTGAAGATAACCAGCTACAGGCTGCTATAGACGCCTTATGGCAACATCCAGCGATGGCAACTCTTGGCAGCATAGCCGGAACCGTCATCAGCTGTTGACTGTTATCAAGCATAGCATTTGAGCGGTGTCTGACTCAGGTTGTTTAATAATAATATTATTAAGGTCAGTGAAGCCGATCCCCGGGCCGCGCCGCGCCTGTGTACATAATA
Organism: Nicola tetela; assembly: GCA_028565695.1. Taxonomy (NCBI): domain Eukaryota; kingdom Metazoa; phylum Porifera; class Calcarea; order Clathrinida; family Clathrinidae; genus Nicola; species Nicola tetela. The sequence goes on from JAOWAW010123264.1 coordinate 10,288, forward strand.
TGCACACGTGTGCATGCCTTGACGTCTACAGACGCGTATGCCTAAGTGCATCTCTTCAGTGGAAGCCTTGCGAGCCGGACCCAAATATTCTCCTCGTCGAAGACATGCCAGAAGCTGAAATATCAAAGAATATTGGTAGATGGTTAATTGGCTCTTATTACATGGCGGATTGGTGTTCTCTTGGCGTAGGGAGGCTCACTCTTTTGGACAGAGTGATGCCTTTACGCTTGCTCTCCATCGTTGTTTGCCGGTCTTCGTCGATAAAGAAGCCTGTCGCTGCCTTGAAGAAGCGAGTGCTTGTGCACTCCATGGGACCTGAGCTCATTATCTATGCTTTCTCTTACGAAGTGACCGTAGGTAGGTCGGGTCAGCGTCGACGGAGTTCGTTCTGGTAGTTAGATGTGCTCTCGGGAGCTTGTTGACACTTACGTCGTAGTTTTGTGTGCGCGCGCGAGTGCATCACAGTTGTCTAGAGTGTTTTGCTTTGGGCGTTCGTTTGAGAGCTGTGTGGGCCCTTCCACTGTTTATCTTTTCTCAGAACAGCTAGATTATTACCCTGGGGTGTGGCACAAAGCAGGACGGCTTCCTGACAGTGCAAACCGTTGCGAAAAAATAATTTAATCTTGAAATTTCACCTTTTTACTATCTTCATGGTTGTCACTGAAAGCCGATTTCCGGAAACTTGAACATGGGAGCAGCTTCATGGAACTTGTTTTTCCTAATACAGCCACGCAAGCCTAGCAAGGATTAGACTTCCGTTTAGGGTAAATCTTTTTGGGCACGCCATGCGGCTAGGTGAAGTGAGGGATGTTTTGGCGATTTTGGACGTATTATGCAGCTTTTTTGAGTTTTTGGAAGATGGACGGGGTTTCAAGAAAAACAGAAGTCTAGTCCATTTTGTACCCCTGCTGGCCTAATAGCATACAAGATTTGGCGAGAATTCTCCAAGAGCAAAGTTTCCGGGAAAAAATTAAAACTACCTTGTTTTTTCGTCTTATTTTGTGGTATTTCTCTTCTGTTTTCAGTTGGTTTGCCAGGAACCTTTATCGTGGTACTATTCCTCATCATATCTTTGCTATCAAGATCCATGTTGGGGCAAACAGTTGCTCAATTTTGAGCTAGGAGGAAGAGGTAGTTCCTAATGGCCTGCACTGAACTTAAACGGCCTGAGGACAGATGACGCGGTCCTGGCTGCAGCAACAGCAGCGGAAACAACATGTTCAGACATTGCGCTCCTGCCTTCACTTGCCCATGAGTGCACCACTGTTGGCAAGAACAGCAGTGATGAAAACAGGAGTACGGTTAAACAGTGGCAGTTGAGCAGACTGTTTGACGGACAAACCAAGCAGTTGCCTTTGTGGTTGCAATTATTTGCCTCCCTGGCCACTGGGGTTTTGCTATTGAAGACAGGCACACCAACCAACTACACTTCGGCAACACAATGCATGAAAGAAAGCTACTCTACACCTGCAGAAGAAGACTGTGAAGATTAATGCAAAATGTTAAGTGTACTTGAGGATGGTGTCATATAATTATGGATGACGTGACAGAAGATGGCGATGAACCTTTATCCTAACAAGTTGAGTACTCAGTGGTACCTATATGACGAATATGCATATCTGTGCAGCGCCTGTAGCACAGTACACCAGAAACATTGATCCGCCGGAAGTCGAGGCCAAGCAATTGCAAAGCTCGTAGTTGCTTGAGCTTTCACATTGAAAGCTCTGTGATGTTCCATATGCTCCTCACCAAATCATATCAAATCAAATCCTTTATTACCCGTTATGATGGCCATGGCCAATGAACGAGGGTTTCAGAAGTAAAACGGGGGTCTCAGAAGGAGATCAATTGTTGGGCCTCGGAGATATGACCTAGCAACAGCGCTGCCCGGCAACGCACCGTAGCGTCCCCAACGCCAA
>JAOWAW010123286.1:0-12204 GCA_028565695.1 Nicola tetela
CATGTATTTCGGACACGTAGACTGCATTGAGTATACGTACAGTACATGCACATGCATGAAGTTTGACGCGGTCCTGATGCCCTATGCGTGACGTGCACTAAAAAAAATCCTCCCCGGAGCGCAAGCTAGAGGGAGGTGCCCGGATAAGAGAGGTTCTACCATATTGCCATTTTGAAGGGTGGCACTATGCCACGCTTGTCCTTTTTTTCATGTGGAATGTTTCTCTCTGATTTCCTAATGTATTATCCCTCAAAGAAAAGCCCCGTGATCAAGGCAAATTTCCCTGCTAGGAAATCCAAAAACAATACTGCATTTCAGGTAAATTTTGGAATCATGAAATTTTTGGCAACATTGGTACCCTTGCACAGGTACTTTAAATTTACATGACACTTATAAGTTTGTTGAATGCACCAATGTAACGTAATGTAAATTTTGGTAACATGGGAAAGTATGTAAGATTTAGTATGATATAAATGGTACTAGAACTACAGTCAGCTGTGGATGCATTATGTATACACCAGTGTTATGGGAGAAGAGCCAGAACGGATGACTGAGCTACTATTATAAGAATGGGATGAAGCTGCTCTTGCCACACCTGTACAAAAAGCCCACGCTCTTTCTGCACGCATGTTGCATTGGTGAGTTTGTTGACTCAAACCGCAGTACAGGTTGTACCAGCAATGCACTTACTGTGTCTACAGTGTACAGAATTTAGTTATACAAAAATGGCCTCAAACAAAATTTACTGAAATTTGAGAGCACCAAAATTTATAATTACCTGATATATGTAACATTAAATAAATACTGAATCCCAGAGGCCATTCTTTGCATGAGTTGTATGAGCTATGTAGCTGATCAAAAAGTCAAGTTTTGTGGAGTAAATAGATACTGGAATCATGGTTGAATCAGCCTGCAACCTTTCAAGCTAGGCTAAGAAGGGCATAACACATGCACACTGCTCCATAGTCGCCAATTGCAAGCGTACTGCATGGTTGGATACTGGATGTTATGCAGTCAGCCCTCGATAATCCAGCACCCTTGAAATCTGGCACAGTTTCTATGAAACAGATCTAAAGCATTAGTTTTGGGCTCATTAATCCAGCACCCTTGGATTCTTCCTCCAGCAGTCAATTTTTCAGAGAAATGAAAGAAAATGTATGTACTTTCCCTCATTTATCCAGCAGTGTCCAGTGACCCCATCTCATAGTGCAGTACATGACCTATTTTTCTTCTTAACGCTACCTTTTTCTCAACACGCCTATGCAAATTCAACTTCTTTTTTCAATTCTTTTTCACCACCTTTTGGCTTTATCATCTTAGCCTGCACTGTGTATATGTTGGCATGCGCTGAGGGTGTACTTGTTGAAGTGGCAGGAATTGATGACCCTTGTTAACCCAGCACCTTTGATAATCCAGTACAATTTGCCTGCTACAAACACTGCCAGATTAACAAGGGCCGACTGTATAGGTAATTTAACGATACCACTTGGTGATGTTGGAAGGGAGTAGGCATGCTAGACTACTGGTACGCTGCAGAAGTGCACAACAGTATCTTCAGTGGCTCGCCTGATTCTTCCTCAGCATGTAGCTAATGCTGATGAAACAAAACTAAACAAGCCCACTGGCAACTTTGAGTGATCAGTTACATGTTGAGAAATGCTTTCCTGGGCCATCAGTCTGGTTAGGCTTTTTGACTTTTACTGATAAACACTGTATCGTGACTGTTGTTTCAGATTTTCCTATGCACATGTTCTTCTTGGCTGCAAAAACTCATAATCCCAAGAACTCCAGAAATTCTATTTGTTTGAATTATCCACTTAGCTTTCTCCACAAAAATGCCAGCTGGGCTTTTTTTAAATTATGAACCGACTCATATGTACCATTGGCTCAAAATCAGCTGCGTGATGCTCTGCTATTAATTTTTAAGCCTCTATTTACTTAGGATGATGATAATATGTTGCAATCCACGAACATTGTTTACTGTAAATCAACAAAATTTGACAAATTTCAGCAAATTTAGGTACAAACCTTTCAGCTTTGCCTTATTTTCAATCGGCCCTCATCACATTGTTGGTGCTGTACATGGGTGGTGGAAATTTTCGACTTTAATTTTTGGCATCTGTGCACATGCAGCCAAAATTAATTGAGGCTGAAATTTTGTGGATTTACACTTACAGAAATTATTAAATCATTATTATCATCAAGCTGCCTGATAGCCGGTGAGAAGACCCCAGAAACTGGACTACCTGGAGTAAACCATGGATCATTGAAAAGCAAGGAAATTTCCTTCTCACATGTGGAGATGGTTTGACCCAGGTATCGCAACTTGCATCCACAGAGGTAAGAGGCAGACACGTTATACTATAGTCTGTTGGGCCAGGCACTGATCCCCTGCAGATTCCCCTTTGGCTTCTCCAGTAAATTCCTCCCTCTCAAATAAAATAAAAAGAACTCATCCCGGCAAATACTATCAGCAGTTATGCATGCAGCAGGTTATTTCTAGTCATTTCATTACTGCCAAACTTGGTATTGCAGCAACATATGCCCAGCTGCTTGGGTGGGAACTTGCAATAGGGAGGAGTAGTGGTTGTCCATACCATTTTTTGTGCGGAATAAATTGCCACCGTCATGGTGGGGACCACGCAGTCTGGGAGGACATCCACAGCACCGCTCGACCTGCCTGCCAAGTGAAAAAAATTCAGTTCTTTTTTGTTCTGTTTGTATAGCCATTAATAGACTTGAGCCATGTAGTTGTTTGGCATGCCAACACATCAGATCTAGAGATCTCACTGCATTCTGTAGACTTGTATCACTCAGTGACTGACCGCATGCCTCTTAATCACTTCCTCTAATCAGGATGACATGTGCATCATTTCTTCCTCTTTTACAGGGAGTGACTTTAAGAACATCAGGTTATTACCCAAGGCAACCATTCTGGGGTTACTTTAATAGTACAAAATTGTGTTGCACTGGAAACAATTTCCGTCCAAACTATGAAATTCACTCATGTACGATAAAAGTTCAGACTGAGTACTCAATAGCATGCACACCTGTCACATGAATCTTTTCATGAGATGTTTTGCAGAAATGCTTCTGGCTTCATCAGCCATATTGAAGACAATGGATTACAGCTGGCTGGGATACTCAGCTGTTGCATGTGAATCCATGCTGCTAGGTGTCAAATTAACTGCACAAGATGTGATGTGTTTCCAAGACTGTTTCTTTGCAGCGTGTGATCCAACATAGATGCTGCGTGTTTTCATGTGACTGAGGCTGCAAGGAAGTCACAATTGAGACTACTCATATTCTCCCTAGCATATACTTTGCTTATTAAATCCGGTGCATGCACACAGCATACATTAGATTTCCCATTGTGTAGAAACATGTCACATCTTAATTAATATTATTAATTTTCTTGGACTGATAGGATTACTTGAGGATAAGTTCACAAACTCAGAAACACCAAACACACTGCAAACACATCTTTGATAGTATCAACGGGAACTGTTTGACAAATGAAACAGAAACATTGCATTCATGCTAATTCATACTTTCATAGGCATACCAACAGCACAGTGAACACGTCAATGGTGTTCCAGAAACTTTTTATGACAACATTGCAGGTGTGGCTGCGTGTGTTTGGCACAGAGCCAGTGAATGCCGACAAATACAAATAACAGACGTGATGCACAACACCCAAGACGATAACACATAGGCAAGAAAAAAAGATAGAAAAAGACCACTCTCTACAAAAGGTGATTTCTCCTGAGCATGGAGACTAAACTTGATTTCTCTAGGATCCACGCAGGAAAAGGGCAACAAAAACGCTTCTACCAATGAGAGCAGAAAACAGTTACATGACAGTGCACTTCAGGAAGAAGTAGAACAACAAGAGGCTTTATGTGGGTCACAAATTTCAAGGCCACCAAAGAAAGTTAGCCCAGTGCTCAGCATCTGGAAAGGGCAATGTCACCGAGACTCATACTTCGCATTGCCCCTCGACCGATCGCTTTGTGTCTACGTGGCGGCAAGCGACCAAGCGCATCTGTCTCTTTGCCGTTGCTGTTGAGGACGGCCAACCGCTGGTTGAGCAGCTCGTTTTCGAAGCGTGCAGCATTAAGTTGTGCTCGAAGTTCCTGAGTTGACTGCAATGTTGTTGGCTGCAGCAGTGGATATATAGTCAGCTCAAATGCTGTAGGTCGCTGATGGTGGTTTGGGAGGATCATGATTTCCAGAAGATTCATCAGTTCCTTGGAGAGTTGTAGTAATGGTTGAAGATGCCCGTCACGAATTGAGTGCCACAGGTCACCATTCATTGGTAGAGGGCCTCCACCTGCAGCTTCATAAGCTGAAAGCGCCAGAGCAAAAATGTCGGCCTTAGGAAGGTCGGATATGTCTTCATTGAGCACTTCTCTGGTTAAGTAGCGACAGTCACCTTCCTCCAACCCACCAGGGAACTCTTCTCCTTCATTAATGCTCACAGCATGGCCGAAATCACCAATCTTGTATGTTCGTACAGTTTGCTTCGGTGGTGAGTTATTGCTAGCTGGAGTTGAAACGCCAATGTTGAAACGCATCTGATCCATTGGTGAAAACAGGTCCATTGGCGGAGGGTGTGAGGCAGATGACATTGGTGTAGAGAACGTTGGGTGGTCCTGCGCGGGACCTTCACAGAGGAAGATATTGCCTGGCTTGATATCAAGATGAACAATATTGTGGCAGTGGACATGGTGCAGACCGCGGGCCACCTAGCCGGCAAAGAACAGAAAGAAGATCCAAAATGCTTAAATAGAATACAGGAGTTTATTCAATCCACACCCACATGAAACAATGGTTTACTGGTAGTTACAAAAAGGAACTCTAATACAGAATTGTAATCCATAATGATTCTGACTGAACCAACCTGCAAGATCATCTGGCGAACATCACTCTCTGCAAACAAAGAACCACCCTCAATGGCACCCTGCAGACTGCCGCCGTTGCAGAACTCAAACTGAATGAAAAGGTGCCGCCTTTCCAGCCATGCTGAGTAGTAGCGCACAACATGTGGATGCCCCTAAAAGGTACACAAGAATGAAAAAACAAATCTGCATGAGACCAGCGCAAACCAAGTATACAATTATACCAAGGAAGAAGCAAAGGACACCACGACACTGTCAGGACTAAAGCGACACATAAGACCAACATGAAAATAATCAACTGAGAAGGTGAAAGCCAAAACTTAATTGTACGATAGAATATTCAAGAAAAAGAAATTTTGATGTGGAATTGCAATCACACCAGTCATAAGAAACTTTTTTTCCATGAGATGTTTTGTCAGATACACCTCTGGCTCTATCAGTCATAAAACAATTCATACAGAACATACACGGGACGCATGCTAGCAGTCATTGCACACTTGCTGACACAGCGGGACTTGAAAAGTGCAATGGCAACTCAAAATCGTTGCTATCTGAACGCAGCTTGCTATGTGAATATTCATGAATGCACGTGGAAATAAAGGTATCAATACCAGAAATAAAGGTATCAATACCTGGCAAGCACGTAATGCCCAACATGAAATTTGTGTAGTGGTGAAAGCTGGCAAGGCTGCAGTGCCCATGCCTCAACTGCACAAAACCTTAATGTACTGAGCTCGGGTGCAGCAGTAATGTACGCTCTCTGTTGTAATTTTTATGTCGCCATATTTTCAACTCCCTTCTCGTTGCCCTAATTTTTGCCCATATTTCACATTGTATTGTCCTTTGTGCATAAAAAATCCCATGACATGTTAAATCTTGATTAATATGCACCATGCAAAGCCAATAGAAGTAAGAAGTGATGCATAGTCCCAAAGGATCTGACGTGGATAAACGCGTTTCTGATATTAGTTAACTTGTGTGGTATTACTGAAAGCCTAGAAAGACTTGTATTTCAGAAACTCTTTCAATTTCGTGAGATCAATGAAATCCTGAAACCTTGTGGTGATGAAATCAGGTAAAGTAAATCTACAGGTTGAAATTGCACCCTTGAGCAGAGGTGAGTGCACGCACATATACATGGTTATGAAAGAGGTGACGTGAAATTAAACGGATTCTGGGTTTATACAGTGCTGAACTTTCAATAACAGGTTTCCCAAACAGCCACAGTACTGTCCTTTGGTCTTAGAATAATGCAGTCTTCTTCTACAGACAACTGTAAATAATATTAAGATGCATCTTGAGTCCTTTTGAACAGCCATTAAAAAAAAGTCAACATGAAAAAAACTTTTAGAAACAAAAGAGAATTACCTGTAGCACGCTGTGAGTGTGGGCTTCACGGAGTGCTGCCTCGTCAAGAAAGGAGCCTGACATGGGCTGTCGTGACTTCTTAACTGCATACACAGTACCGTCAATATTGTTACGGCACCTATAGACAGAACCAAACTGGCCGCACCCAATGACTTCCAATTCTTTAAACTCCTGATTGTAACGCCCTGCACTTTCCAAGATCTTCTCTCTTTGACGACCAGGCATGTTCTGAAAATAGAAGTGATGCATAGAAAAGACAGATCTGTTCAACGGAATGAAAGTCTTAAAAAAATAACACAAACTGGTATGTGTTAATACTTCTATTACTTCAAAACATGTTTAATCCATTGACACACATACCACGTGAAGCAGCATTTTTTTAGGCAGTTAAATGCCTCTATAAAGATTTTATGACAGATAAAATATGGCTTTTTTACTGATAAACTCATTCTGCCCAGGGCACAGGGAGTTCAATTATTGTTTAGAAGAAAGCTGACAAAAAAGAGAGAAAGAGCATAGCTCCAGTTGACTTAACTGCTGGACTATCCTGCCGGTGCACACTTTAGTTAGTCTAAACAAACCCTATCATCAAACTGTCCAGTACCGTTGTCTCTTCCGACTCAAATGGAAAGAAAATCTATGTGCTCGGCTTTAACTGCTTGAAACATATCTTCAGCTTTTATGGACCTTGGATTTTATTCACTGATAAAGCCTTGCGTTCAGGATTAAATAGAATTATTAACTTTACAAATATAATTTCACTCAAAAGAATACTAATAAGTAGTAACAGCATGTGCCTATGTTCCCAACAGATAGGGGCAATGATTGCCAGGTGTATGAGCAAAAAAATTTGACACAGAACGGAGATAAGGCGGAAGAAAAGATGAAGAAGGAGAAGAGAGAAGGAAGAGAAAACTGCCCTACATCAAGGAGAAATCTCCTCCCTTCCTGCGAAAAAGAGAACTACCAAAATACGCTATTGTTCTCCTGTTGTGGGTTGAGAAGAAAACATGAAAACCTGTAGTGGACTGCTGTGCAAATATATGGGCAAATAAGTATAACCTCCAATGCATTCAATTACCAAAGACTTCCTAGGATCACCCATAAACAGAAGTTTTTGACATGAGTGTCATTGGTTTTGCTCGATTCTCTAAGAGAACACTTACTCTTCTGGCAAGGTAGGGATTTGGTGACGGCGAACTTGGGAATATCCGATGAATAGGAGGATCATCTGTCGGGCTCAGGGCAAGTAATCGACGTCGTTTCATGGGCCCTCGACTGGCGTCAAGGACAGGGGAAGCTGTTGGATCGACGGCGGGTGGTGATTGGAAGCGAGCTAGAGGAGAAGAAGAGTCCATCATAACCACTGAACGTTCTGGGGTAGGGGTAACAGCTTCACTTCGCTGTATTCGCCGATCTTCCTCGGTAAAAAGCTGACACGATGGGTCGTCGTGCAGCCGCAGCCTATCAATCTGTCTGCTAACCAGCGATGGAGGTGACGCAGAAAGCGAAATGTCAGTCGCAGATGCAGAACGACATACTCTGAAATCTGGCGAGCCGTCATTTGGCGTAATGGGCCATACGCCAGAGTCTTTTTCCTCCCCGCGGTTGACTCTGCTCATACTTCGCTGGATACAGGGCGAACCCATTTGCCAATCACTGAAAGCGGTGAGAGAGGAAGAAGAAGAGTTAAGAGAAGACGTGTTTGTGCGAATCACCTCCATTGCTCCAGGAGGTCTTGAAGAAGACACATGTCGGAAAGCGCTGGTGGATCTTTGCGGGGTACTGGGGGTTGACTGTAGAGCTCTCGCCATCGGCGAAAATCCCAATCCAGAATCACTAGTTGAGAAAAGCAACTTGCTGGGACAACAACCATCTTCAGCTGCATCAGCACTTTTTTGCAGCTGTCCACACCAGCTGTCACTGGCAGCTATATCTGCCATCGAAGGTTACTCCTTCCCCCTCTCTTCGTGGACGTGTCTACTGAACAAAGGCCGTAAGGTAAACCCTCTAAAATTTGAAACTTTGAAAAGTCCACAACACCCTGCTCGCTAGGCATCGGCAAAAATGTATTGGGTGGAAGTCTGCAAACCTAACGGACGGCCGTTAGCAAATAATCCTCTTCAAAAATTGCCTTTGCGAATCTGTACTAACGCCAACAAGAAAGCGATTTGAACGTCGTTAGCAGCCACCAAGGAGCGATCGTACGAGCTTGTTGCTGTACACACGTCAAACTAGTTCTGTTGATGAAGAGATGCAGACCGAAGCTTGAAGTTCCCGCGCATTTATAGACGCATGCGCAGTGTTACAATTGCTAAACTTGCAAATGGCTGCATGCATGAACTTCGATCGATCGCTATCACGATCGCGGGATCGCGCAGCAATCACCATGGTAACCTTAACATGGCCGCTGAGCGTGCATGCTGTGATCGGTCCGGCTGAGAGCGGCCAGGCCGCCACCAAACAAGTTTGGTCAACAGAAAGAAAGCAGCTCAGGGTAAAAACCGGTTGTTGAAAAGACGTAATTACACTTATTAGTAAGTGTTGAAATTACACCAGTAGATCTACATTCTGCTTTCTACACAGTTTTGCCACTTCCAACACTCTTAACAAAACTAAAGGAAAAAATTCCTATGTTGTTTATTACTTCTTTGTGGTGTTCTCACTAGCTCACCAGCGGCTTTGCTTGTAAAATGGCAATTTCTTTTGCTCTCTTGGCTGGAAGCATTGGTTTGTTTTGTGTTCTTCTCGGCGCTGTTGCCTTGATTCGTCGGCGGGAGAAACAACGCCGCAGACAAGGCAGAAGTCCTTTTGCAGAGGATACACGCAGGGAGCCAGCGCCATATGTGTCTGACCATAGTCAGCGCGATGCCATTCTAAAGCAAGGCTTCTCAGCGGCAAAGGTTCCCGATGACTTGGACGTTGTTGTGATCGGGAGTGGCATCGGTGGTCTGACCGCAGCCTTGTTGTTGGCTCGTGCAGGAAAACGCGTACTAGTGCTTGAGCAACACGATCAGGCTGGTGGTTGCTGCCACACGTTTTACGACAAAGGTTTTGAGTTCGACACGGGGATTCATTATATTGGGGAGATGCGAAATCGCACACTTCCTCGCTTCTTGATCGAACAGCTAACCGCTGGCCAAATGGTGTGGTCTGACATGGACGATGCCTTCGATATAGTCCTTTTGGGTGAGGGTGGCGCTGATTCAGTGGAGCGTTTCCCTGTATACGCTGGACGGCAGCAATTTGTGGACAAACTCGCCGAAAAGTTCCCATCAGAACGGGAGGCCATTCAGAGGTAGGAGCACGATAGTGTTTCAAATCGATACTGTATTCTGCCCTTCGAGCTCTTGCGCAGTGAAGAGATGTTGGCCAGTTTTTCTAATAAAGACCGGGCAACGTTAACTTACTGTAATAGTTGGAAATATTCGGAATAATCGTAAATTTAATGATTTTTCCATGTAAAGGGCATGATGTATATGCACCTGTGTAGGCATACTCATGCATAGGATCACCGGCATCAATAGATAGGGGTTTCCGAAAATACAACGTTTCCGAAATTCCGAGCGCACGATTAGGAATATTTTAAGCTGTCGGAAATTTTTAGGAATATTGGCAGAGACTTCGTTCAGGCACCTTTTTGCAGCTCAAATAAGCGGATCTCACAAAATTGCCTGGTACCTAAATACTAAACAACATACCTGTGTAACCTAGATGAATAAGCTTAAGAAAATAATAATAATATTATATAAATAATGAAAAAAAAAAACGCTATACTGACAGAGAGTGCACTTCCTGTCATGACTGTAACAGTGTTGCATAGAGAAGTTACAATTGCAATGTTTCAAGTCCACTTATGCATTGACTGCAATGGATAATTTTTTTTGGAATGGCATGAGGACTGTCCTGGACAAACGGAATATCTGTTGGCAGGAGAAGTAAAAACTGCATTACCATAGTGACAGGATTGAGACCAATAATATTGATAAAGTGTTACGAGGATTGATAGTTATTTCAATATTATTGAGGGGATTTTCCGTAGGGTGAACCTTATAAATTCTTTGCTTCTTGTCCAGATGTTTTGGCAAACCAATGTGCAAGAGTGCAAAATGGAAACCAAAATGCACCAGGGCTACCCTGTTGCATTTCTATCATGGCAACCACACACAATGCAAAGAGTAGATCTGATGTGTTTTCTTCATGAAAAAGGGAGACACCATCAGCCCCTTCCTTCATTGGAAGATGACCAACGTGAGCGCACAGAGGATGTCATTATTAAGTTGAAGGCATTGCTACAGCTACAGGAGTTTGACCTGTATTATTGGATTTGCCAGTGTGAACCTTGTAGATGACAAACCACCACTGACTACAACACAAAGGGCACTTCAGTGCACCGGTTATCTCCACAGTGGCACTGCTGGTCATGTCCCTTCCCCACAAAGTAGCTTAATTATTCTACATCCATGCAAGGACTTTTCTGAAAAATAGGAAGACGAAACTGTAATGGAATTTTCTCTGACCATCATGCCCATGACAGCTCCTCAAAAAGAGCCCAGAACGTCATTTCTTGCTCTTCCAGCCCCACCACGTAACATTGAGGCATGTTCTGTCATTGCCAACCACTCATATGGTAGGCTGGTAATTTCTGTTATCTCTGAAGACAAGTGATCAATGCAACTGATGAAGGGCTGCTTGGCTACTGGAATTAGCGGAAATGGCTGCAAATTGGAGTGTGGAGGACATGTACCATATCTGACAGACGGGGAGATGCCACAATCTGCTCACCACATTCACCACATGCATCAAAACCACACCTTAACGTGGTCCTGGATGGTCTGTGAGTGAAAAACGTATTTCGCTTTTCTCTAATGATTTTCACAGTGAAGATGGCAAGTCAACTGCTACAATGTATATATATCCTGAAGGCTTGATTAAAGCAAAATCCATCAAGCACTGTTTGGTGGGAAATTGAGTCACATGATCAATGTGATGTCATCAACCACTGTTTGGTGGGAAAGTGAGTCACATGATCAATGTGGTGATGTCATCAACACAACATGGTGTGAGTCTATGATTTTCTTTTTGGAAGTGAGCGCTGTATCTGTGGCAACTGTTGGGCTTTCCACCTGGAGTTTTCTGGGTATGTTGCTGGCATGAAGAGACAGAAAATATATCTCAGATTTTCTAATTCCTTTCCATTCTCAGTCAATAATCTCTCAACCTTTCACTTGAAAATTATAGTTTGGGTCATTCTAAGTCTACTTTGGAACTTGATTTCAAAAATTTGAGATGAGTGTTTTTGTAGCTTCATGCCAACAAGATACCAAGAAAGTTTCAGGTGGATAGCTCAACAGATACTACATATACAGTGTTCACTTCAAAAAAATTGTAGACTCGTGTCATTTTGTGTTGGTGATATTCTAACATTGACCGCGTGACTCAATTTCCCACCAAACCGGGGTTGATGGATTTGTTTTTAATCAAGCTTTCAGGAAATGTGTACATTGTAATCTTCATTCTGAAAACCATTGGAGAAGACCAATGTACATTTTTAACTGACAGACCACCGAGGACCAGATTAACCCAGGAATGTCTTTTTTTTTTTTTGTTAGACTTCCAAGAACCAATGTGTGAATGCCCGGCAAGAAACAAAGAATTTATTTACAAGGTTCACTCTGATATAGACTGTGTATTGTGTGTTGTGTGTGTGTGTGTGTGTGTGTGTGTGTGTGTGTGTGTGTGTGTGCATGTGTGTTGTGTGTGTGTATGTGTGTGTTGTGTGCGTGTGTGTTGTGTGTGTGCGTGTGTATGTTGTGTGTGTGTGTGTGTGTGTGTGTGTGTGTGTGTGTGTGTGTGTAATAAAGCAGTTGCTGTTGACATCATTCAAACCAAGGAAGCTCCTCTTGTGTAGGGGGCAGTGATGAATTGGCATTTA
>JAOWAW010123297.1:0-12203 GCA_028565695.1 Nicola tetela
TAATTATTGATATTTAAATCTTTATGTGTGGAGAGAGAGAGAGAGAGAGAGAGAGAGAGAGAGAGAGAGAGAGAGGTAGAGAGAGAGAGAATGAGAGAGAGAGAGAGAGAGAGAGAGAGAGAGAGAGAGAGAGAGAGAACGAGAGAGAGAGAGAGAGAGAGAGAAAGAGAACGAGAGGGAGAGAAAGAGAGTTAGTATCCGCGCCCGTCTGAGGTCGACCAGTGCCTAATTATTCAACAAATATACCAGTTTCGAAGACTAGTGGAGTTTATTTTACGCAGTAGTTATGCGCAAAAGCTAAAGCTTATTATATGGTCATCACACCTGACCACACATCACGTTTAATACTGATTAATTGCCGAGAACCAGTGGTATAATTCACCCAGTTACTTCGTCTTGGAATAGCGCTGTAAATGCTTACCAGAACCACACTCGGGCAAGGACACATCTCGCCTTGAGAGCGTTGCCATTGGTCAGCTCTTGTCAGTTGCCAGTCTGAATGTGCTCCGCGGGTTTGAACGGAGCGCAAGAGGGACGCAATGCTACGCGACTCCATCGACTGTGAGCGTCGAACACGGGATTCTTTTATACGGTAATCACTGTCTGCGGACGTGACCTGTTGAACCTCCCAGTTATATCCTTGAAAACCACAAGTTCTCCTCTTTGCGAGGTAATTGTACGTTTCCTAAGTCTGTGAAAAGCCAGCACTTTGGTGACATAATAGGCACAAGTGGTGCCGCGCCACACTCATAGCAACATTTTAGAGCGCACAAGCAGTACTAAGACTGCCTGGTCAGCATTGGCGTCGTTGAATCTTACGAAAGCCTATTTCGGAGCGTAATGCCGTAATTCGCGACACGTGCACAATGAGGTTGAGTTGTTGGTGAAGAATACGCTCAACCACAAGTTGGCACCAATCAAAGAAATTCCAAGTGCGCTTTTTTATGAGCGCTTGCCCTGAAGACTTTAGGCTTCTAAGAGTCGAAAAGCTATCAAGGCACTTTTAGACGAAAGCCTACTTGGTGAACAAAAGCGAACGGAGAAAGTTAAAAGGAAACGTACTGGAAAATGTTTTCGCTGGACGATTTTAGTTCAGCACTGAAAAAAAAATAAGGAAGTGGTAAGACGCTGACACAATGGGACTGAAAGGGATTGCCAACTTGACAGCTTTCCGCGTTTGGGACGAAGCTCGAGTAGTCGGTTGAATGATCGTTTCATGGCGAGCGCATTAGCTCAGGTTTGCAGTGCCATCGGAGTGCACTCGGCTAGTCACAGCTACTGGGCTGGTTGCGCTCGGGAGTTGATGGTTTAGCTTGACAGCTTTGGTGTAAACAACTTGGTTTCAGCGATCAGCGATCCCTGCGGTAAATGAGCCAAGTCTGGTCTAAATGCATATTGCTTAGCCCTCGAGTTTGTGATATCCTGGCGCCGTACGAACGGGTTTTCTTGACGAATTCCGTACAGTGCATCAGTCGGGTGATTCGTAAGAAGTAAAGAACTGTAACTACTCGCGCTGCATGTTTTACCCCGCCGCCGATATAGTCTGCTGACTAGTCAAGATAGTAAGAAGCCATCATGACTAGCCAACAGTGACGTGTTGCAGTCCTAGGTGAGGGTGAGCGTGAAGCTAAATCATGCAATTTACGGACTGCAGTGAGAAGCAACGAACCGTGCTTCCTTATTATATGGCGTTCTTGCGTGACACAGTTACTCAACATGATAAGGACCGTGGCACACTCGGGCAATGAATTCAAGCAGTTTTCCGCTTGGCTGGTTGACCTACCCGCTCATAGCGCCAGTGTGGAATCACCAATTCAAGGAGCTCGTATATAAATGAGTTGAATGTGCTTTTGTGGATACGTTATCGCTCAAATCGTTGAGGCTACAATCAGTCTTCCAGCAGTCCGTTTTCTGAATCAGAGCCGTCTGGCGATAAGACGGAGTGACAGTGCACACAACTGCATGGAAGTGAACAGGTCAACGTGCTGTGAACCATTTCGTAAGCTCAGAACAGGAATCCTCTACTTCTGGCGCCTAAATCAGTCATATAAATGCCAATGGCGTGTGTGCCTACGTGCCTGAAGTGTCAACAGCAACTATAGTAACTGACCTCTGCCCAGGTTTACAGTGCTGTCGCTGCTTATGATCACGTGACATTTAGCGCTTGGTGCAACCTGTGTTTCGCATAGCACTTCGCATGAGCGCTAGCAGCTGTCGATTCAAACGACAGACTACACATACTGATTCGTAGATCTGCGCAGCGCGATGCGCGCGAAGCATTGTGAATAACTGCAATGCAGTACTACGAGGGCAAGTAAGTAAACTAGAATCAGCCCCTATTTCGCCGAGTCACGGATAATGACCGGAGACGCAACATTTCAATACATTTGCCGAGTCATTTTATTGCGGGAACGAGGCACTTGAAACATTTTAACCTTATCACTACCGGGCTTTCTTTTGCTCTCCGAACTCCGGTGTGGGAAGGGTTGACTCCTCAGTTGAGCCCCCTTGCTAATTCAGCTACTGTATAACAGCCAGCACAGAAGTCTTTTTTGGTCTTTATGTTCAAATTGATAAGTGAAATCTACAACCAGAGTTGATTGGTCACGGGAGGCCTATTTACAGAGTTGGTAAGGGTCAAAGTCTCCATATACTGTGTATACGCTGAAGTACCTGCCACATAAAAAGTGAGGGTTGTGTATACTTTATGGCCTGTAAAAATGTATGGACCGGGAAAAGAAATCAGGGGGCAAATGGCGCAGATGCAGAGTAGAGTAAGAACAAACTGAAAGTGTGAGCAAAAGAACAAGTCACCCTTGTCGTCATGTGCATGCCAATCCACAGTTAACCATGATGCTAATCGCTGCAGAACTGCTCATTTGTGGACAAAATGTCTAGGCTTTTTCAAATTAATACACATGAGAAGCCACAGCTGCTCACCACCTGGCATTCCTGGTGTTATTTGTTATATTGGATGTTGCAGGGCAAAATAGGGGTGGGGTGGAGTGGGAGTTTAAACACCCCCTCCTGGGTTGGAATAGGGTTCAGGCAAGGCAAATGCAGTATGCCAACATGTGTGAGGTCACTGTTATTGAGATGAACAGGACATGTATGCCACGAAATCAGCAAGCTCAAATGTTCAAATTAGGAATACCTTCAGAAAGATCTGGAAATTCAGGTGTGTGATTTTATCAGGTGAGTCTACTGGCTGCAGTAGAAAATGTGATTTTTTCACCCATTGAAAGTTATGCATTCTTTAGTAAATATCTCCTCAAAATGTTCATTAAGGAGTCAATAACTCAGCTAATTAGTAGTATTCACTTCTCTCTTTTTTTGGACTCTGATGCCTCATGCACTGCAAGGAAAAGTTAAGTGAGTATTTACCAGTATCTAATATATGCAACTAAATGGGAGAATTGAATTATCAACTTGGAAAAATAAAATGATTATAAATATGACCAATCAGCAACAAAACCAGCATGGTTGAGTACACAGCTATTATGAGACTTGAAGCTTGCAGTATGATCTGAGTACAGCTGCTACCAAGGAATGACAAACTTTCGAAAGTGAGAAGTTTCACAAGCTCTGCAATGATCTCTCTGACTGTTGAAATATTGTCCCATAAAATTTTTGCAGTAACACTGCAATGAATCAAGGACTCTTCCAGGCTTGCAAAATACATCACCATATACGAAAACCAAGAAAAGGGGGCTTGTGGATTTGAAAACAGTACACTTTTGAAAACTGTCGTTTTACTAGTCAGCCTCGCTAGTATAGGGCACGAAACTCTTAGTCTTATGGTCAAGGGTTTGAGTCCCATGTTTGGCGTACAGTATAGGTTAAACCTGATGGTAACGTACTGACTTGTACAGTGTTACACAAACAGGCAGTAATCCAGCACACATGTGCACATAACTGAGCCACCTGTAGTGCATTATCATTCCAGCTTTCAAAATTTCCTGTAAGGAAAAATGAGGCCTGATGTAATCTGAAAAACCACTGCAGGCAAGCTCTGTGACAAGGAAAGAATCGAAACTACCATCATGTAGGGTGAAAAAGGAAGATTATCAGTGAAAGAGAAATAGGACAAAGATTTAGTCAGTAGTATTATATGCATCGTGGTATGGCAATGATGTTCAATCTGTGTTCTGGCAGTGGTCTGGTCTAGATCTTTAACAGAAAGTTGCTTTCAGCTGGTAATGCCAGTTACCCTAGTAACACCAAACTGATTATGCATACATACATGTATATAGGCTGCATGATGAATGAAAGTTTTCTACCTCAGTGTATTAGCCTAATAATATGAACTATTATGTACACATACATGTAGGTATTGTAATTATTTTTGAATGTGAATGGTATACTGTCCACTCTCAAACAAAGACACAAAAGTCATCAGTCTGCACACATGCCTGTTGCCTGAATGTTCTAGTCAGCATTGAAGTAAGGACTATTCAGAAGGGAAAGACTGAAAATGGCAGGAAGTCATATGCCGTGTGTTTTACATCAATTGAAATACAATCAAAGGAAATGCAGGATCTTCATGACAGCAAACAAGTAAAAACTCAATCTATGTCAATATTAAACCCCCAGAATGATTTCTGGTCAGTATCAGCAGTAATCACTCAAGTTTCAGTAATAAAAATATACATGTATGTTACAGCTCTGATGGCGGTAATTTGTGGCAGCCGTAGGGCTTGATAACCGGGTGACTCACTGGGTTCACTGTCCCTGCTGACATGATTGCCTTTTGTGTACAACAATATGACAATGTCAGTATCCAAAGTTTCTGCCACTGATAATACTTCACAACTTAGGTCAATGTGTGGTATGAACACCTGGTTTGAAAATACTCACAGTGTTGACAGGTCTAACTAGTGTTCTCTTGTAGTGACTTAGCTACACAGCATAGGTTAGACACAGGTGCAGCCAGCATGCAGCCAGTTTGAAGTTGGGGTGGCTGGATAGAGAAACATGGTTAGACAGGAGGGCATTTCCTTGAAAATTTAGTTTTCTAAGGGGCAAAAAGCGCTCCTTAGGGTGATTTTTACTGCCACCTTGACAAGTAGTGGGTCTCCCTAGTTGCCACTATGGTGCCAGCCTTGAGACAAAATCACTTGGGATAAGCTGCACCTACATGTCACTCCAGGGGTGTAACTAGTACTGGTGTGTGCTCTGCATAGACTGGTCACCACACCAGTGGTTCTGTTCGTTTATTTACTTAAATTTTGCAATGATGTGCCCTCATAAAATCCTTGGCTTGTCACTTCGTTTCTTGCCGTGAAGCACTTTTTTACAAATCAGAAGCCTAAACACTGCAAAAATAAATTTTGTTCTTAGTCCTTTTTGACCTCTATCAATTCAGAGAATTATAAATGGGATTTTAGCCATGTTAAATAGAACGTTTTTCCAGAGAGCCTCCTGACCTCTCAGTCACCATACCAGTTACACCCAATCCATTAAGACTCCTTAAATCACATGCTCAACAGGAGCCTTGGTGATTTGTGTTGATGTGTGATATCTGTAAATCCTACGATCTCGGTTGCCTGCCTTGTTCTCCTTACCTGTGGTTGGGTTGACACAATTCCATCAGTTCTCCGGCTTAGTCAGTGAATATGTCAATGTCACTTCATGTGTTTTGATGGCAATTGCTGTAGTGGTGTGGTGGCTGCATTAA
This sequence comes from Nicola tetela, assembly GCA_028565695.1. NCBI lineage: Eukaryota > Metazoa > Porifera > Calcarea > Clathrinida > Clathrinidae > Nicola > Nicola tetela. The sequence continues at coordinate 5,678 of JAOWAW010123297.1, forward strand.
AGTGTTATAGGATTTCTGTTTTGTCAGCTAATCTCACTCTATAGATGGGAATGGGCATGTCAGTGGTTATTCAGTGTAGTGGAATTCTTTTGGTTCAGTTTGAATGTGTTTTTTCTTTCATTCAGTTTTGAGACTGGCTTGTGCTATCACTCATTAGAGGCCCTTGGTCATGGACAATGTGTTACTTGCCACACTTTTTTACTCTGTGATGAGAGTGGTGTCTGCCCACTGCTGTCATACTACATGTAGTTCTTTTGATGCTTCTTGGTTCTCTCACAGCTGTTACACAAACTGTTGCCCAAATGTTTCATTTTGAATTGTGATATTCACATAATGCATGCACATATTGGTTCAAACAGCACAACCAAGCTGTAATGTCATGCTATGCATAAAGAACATGGTAATTGATGTTCTGAGTGACTCTTGCTCAGGCTGATCAATCTACAGGCAGTCACACTCATTGGCCAGTCACAAGGAACTGTTTTACATCCCCACACTGTTGTCAAGTGAAAATTACCAGGTTAGTTGTCACCAAAAGAATCATGACAAATGTGTCTGTGGGCTGAGTCGGAGGTAGGAAGAGGACACAGAAAATGGCAGATACTGACAGGAAAGACATGGGGAAGAGAAAAACAAAGAAAAAATTACTCAGTGAGTGACAAACAAGGGAAAGAAAGAGACAGAGAGGGAGAGAGAGGATGAGGAGGAGGAGGGAGACAGAGGAAAGAGAAAAGGATAGTGTTAATGAAAAATATGAAGGTGGGGAAGAAAGAGAGAGTAAGAGAAAACTGGGAGGAGTGTCGATGTAGCAGAAGAAAAGATATGGGAGATTGACCAAGGAAAGTCTTGACAGCCATCATAGCAAACCAACACAGTAAATCACAACCATCATAGCCAACCATTATTACACATTAATCACAACTATCATAGTGAACCAACACATTAATCAAGTACTTGTGGTTGGAAATAAGCACAGTTTGTTCAAACATTTTCAGAAGATGTCTGAATACAATTGGCATGTGCAGATTTGTACCTAATTCAGATTTATTGTTTTGTGGTTACAATATCAGCCTGTTTCATCCAACAAATCACACAAGATATGTGACATTATGGCGGACAAGCCAGAGTGAGCAATTATCTGTAAATTCTGAGGTAGTCAATTCAAAAGTCGAGGAGGTAACAATAGCACCTACGGAATAGCGGTGTGACACAATACATAACTTGTCATACAGTGGGTCTTAATTCGCCCGCCATCAGTCCTGCATACCACTCACAAACATCCACTTCAGCCTGCTCGAAGTCAGCGATAACTTGGTGTTTCTTCAGATCACAGAATCGTGGTCGTCGTTGAAGCTCTTTTGCCAAGCACTGGCCGATGAGAGATCGAAAGTCCGCGGAAAAGTGCACGTCGTCCGGAAGTTCTGGCGGAGGCTCTTCGAGGATTCGGGTCAACACTTCGAACTCTGACTGACAGTTTTTATAGGGAAACTCGCCAATCGCTAGTTCTACCAAAGTTATGCCCATACTCCATACGTCAGCCCGAATGTCATACCCATCACAAGGCAAGATTCGCTCCGGTGCCATGTACGCAGCGCATCCTGCACCTCGCGTTCGTGCTTTGGAATTGACCAGTCGACCGCTGATTCCAAAATCACAAATCTTGAAGCAGCCCTTGTTGGCGTCCAGCAAAATGTTGGAGGGCTTTACATCACGATGTATGACACCGTGCACATCCTTCAAATAGTCCAGAGCTTTGACAACAGCTACTGCCACTTTACCTACGATCCTCTCCGGTAGTGGCTGGTGAAAACGCTTCAGCAATTTTTCTAAGCAAGTGCTCATGACCTCCATGCAGATATGGACATCAGTGCGAGTGATAACAGCACCGTACGACTCCACAATGTACGGACATTCGTGACTTACCATCACCGATAAGTCCATCAACACTCGCTTCTGGTCCTCTTGACGAGAGTTTCGCTGTAGAATCTTCACAGCCATGACCTTTCCTGTCGGACGGTGACGCATACGCATCACCTGGCCACTTGTGCCACGTCCAATGTCTCCGAGCTCTACAAGATCAGCCAGACTTGGTGGATAGCGAATGCCGCCAATTACTAAGTGTTGAGCTATTCCGTCGATTTGTTCGCCCGGCGTGTGCGCTTCCCGAACAAACGCCATTCCTGAAACTCCGTCGTGTCGGCACTGCCAGCGCTGGGGTGATCAGCCCATCAAGACGTCCAAAGTAAACGGCCAATGGACGTCAAAGCGATCTTCTTGAATCGACACGCCAGAATTTGAAAAGCGTTATTACGCCGGTCATACCATGTCATATGTCGTCTTTGATGCTCCTTTTATCACTTGGTTTGGTGGTTTGGGACTGGCCGAGACTAAGCTGGTCGGTCGCAGGTGATTCGGGGCATGCCGCTGTAGTATTTGCGTAAAATCGCGCTACTTGCAGCGCAGATATATCGATCTGAGGCGCCGACCTACATGCGTTTTTCATATGCATGATGGGTAGACCCGCCTGTAACTATAGCTATGTGCACCACAACGTGTCTGTCATGTAATGGGAGTATAGGGTGCTTGATCATGACACCTCTTGATCTCATCAAGCCTCTAGAGCCCAGCGCCTTTTTTAGGCCGCTCAGGCTTTATCACAGTACCTGTATCAACTCGTCTTTCGGATTTCCAGCGCTCTGGCTACCAGTGTAAATTTCGGTGGTAAGAGTTGGAGCGAGAGCAAAAACGGCAGCGAGAACTAGAGCAAGAGCAACAGCGAGAGCGGTTTTACATTTCGCTGGGGATAGATCTACTTAGTGAGCAGGCAGTACTCTATCTCTGGCCAGGTACTGTATATCAGGTATGTCGGAGAGAAAAAAAATCAGTGAGGGTGGCTTGTCAGATCACTCAAAACTTGCACAGCCTGAGATTTGGCAGACAATACACGGTCAAATTGTGTGGGGGTGAAGATTTAATAGAGGAAAATGCACGTACAGCCAAATCGCCGAGCTCGAGAACGAGCGTAGCCGGAGATTTGTTGGCCGAAATTTGCCCTGGTACTCAGAAAATTCTGGCAACATGAGCAAGTCTCTCGCCTTCTATAGCTGCTTCCCACAAACTACTAGTATGAATGCAGGGCATCGTGGGCGAGTAGTAACCCGGGTTACGTATAGACGAATATATAGTACATGGTGGAATGGGCAGCTTAGTAACCCGCAAGGAAGCAGTGTTCACGGTGCATATAAGCCGTACCACCGGACGCTGTACGCCCAACGCCGTACGTTGAATCCACAAGGTGGGGGCTCGCTCGTGATCAGGCTCGCTTCAATAAGTGTAAGAATGGAAAATTTCGGAAGGGGCGACAACATGTATCATGACAATACGGCGACATTTTCAGTAAATGGGACCAGTTGCCTAATAGCATATTTTCGTTGCAAGTATACAGATATGCCGCTGCATGCTGTCCACAACGTTACTGAATTACTGGGTAAATCCTTACCGGAAGATCCTCACAGCCAAATAAAGGACACTTCTATTCTTACAGCAAGTCGGACACCAATGGAATGGCAGAGGTAAGAAGTCAGCACCGAAAAATTCCGCACTGCGTGATGCACGCTATACGCTCCGGTCTCGTCGCTCAACTTTTCCCAATTATTGCCTCGCTGACTACCGGCGGAAAACTCTGTAATATACCACAGTGTCATCATTACGCTCTATGCTCCGGTACTACCCATGAACAAACACCGTTTGAAGTGCGTCTAGCAATGCTCAAATTTTCTGCCTTAAAAGCTTCTCCGTATGCTTTTCGCGAAAGGGACACGGGAGGGGGAGGGGACTGTCATCTTGAAAAAGAATCGAGTATGCGTAAGTGTTACGCACCACCAGAAACAGAACATCCATATTGTATGCGACCTACTACTACAGCTAGGGATTAGCCTTGCTGCCTACCATGCATAGTACAACACGCTATCACACACTAATTTTACAGTTTCAACAACCCTCCACGTCGACGAATATACTTTTTTGAAACACCAGTCCCCTCAACCACCATCTTCCAGACCAGTCCGCTGTTCCTGGCCGCAACAATTTTCAACGAGCTACCGTCAGATATCCAGTGTGTGAAGAAGTTTGGGCAGTTTAAGCGTTGTGCAAAGGCCAAATTTCTCTCAACACATTGCACCTGCTCAAAACACATCACTTCTACCAGTCACTAACTCACATTTTACTGTCTCGGACAGTGGCGTAACCTGCACATACAACTGCACACACCCTAGCACCCTGCTTCTAACCACACCCGCAACTCCCCTCCCTCTGACATTTTTCTAAGCTCCGCACAATATTACAAAATTACTTCCGTCCTTGTTAACACCCATCTCTAATTCTCTCCATACACTCTTGTATATATGTAAATATTCTGACCTTGTACTGGCCACATCGGCCATTGAAAGGTAAATAAATAAAGAAAGAACTTCGAAGCCTCGGTACCTCCTATGTAGTAGTACAGTATACTGTACCCAGGCAGTTCCTAGCCTTAGTATTGCAGTATTGGACAGCCATCAGAGACCATGGCAAAAAGGAGCTCCAAACTCTCCCTAAGGGCCTCTTACTGTCATGCACCAGACTTGCAGACCCCCTAGAAATTTTCAATTTAATTATTGGGTGGCTCAACCCCTTCCCACTGAATTTTTGAAGCTGAGAGAAAGACTTTGACACGATGCTTTACAGGACTTCTTGCTCTGGTGCAAGAAATAACTTGTGCTGTCCACTAAAGGAAGACCTGCATGCATTCAATAGATTAAGGTGGGCAGTCTCTAACAAGGTTCAGAGTTGAACCAGATCAGTGTGGAGAGCAATTGTGTACTGATTTGTAATAACCCAACTATGGATGTCGTGACCATTGACACTGACGAAATACCATGCCTGCAGAAGACCATGCACCCTTGGTGTTTTCCTCCGCACAGATCTGCATTATGCAAATCAGCTGTTGGCAAAATTACCTCAAAGTGTCACCCTCTGACAGACTTTAGCCTACTGCCATCACCTCCAACCACTGGTCATCATTCATCAGGTGTTTTACCTGCCATTTACCATGTAAAAAAATGGCCAGTATATGACCAACAATGGAATATTGTAGTGCTGTCTCGGGCATGCCAACAACCCTTTGGCACCCAGAAAAGATGCAAATCAAGGATGATCCCAAACTTGAAGCTATCACAAACCTGTGGAAGAGCCGGTGAACCAGTACTATGTGAACCATCTGCTAACATTTGCAAACCTTCTATACTTGCGTGATGCAAAAGAGAATTTGAACCTTGTCTTGCCATGCCCTGGCAACTTCAACTTGTCATGCCATGAAAGAGCTTCAAAGAGGCCTCCTGTAGACTACAGTCCACCCAACCATTTTCTGATGCCAGCTGTACATACAAACATCACCCTTTACACATTCTTGCCACTCATTAGAGCTTCTGTTACGTCCTCTTTGCATCGTCTCACTCCTTATTTGTATCGAATACCCTTTTGGAATAACTCACCAAAGTCTGTATTGTCTTCTAGTAGTCTTTCTTCCTTGTGTTATGGACTGTTCACTCTTTATATATGTACATATATTATACAGGGGTGTAGGAACAGTTTTGTGCATGAGGGGGCCGACACCAAAAATAGAAGGGTCCAGGGGAGGGAAGAGTTTTGAAAGTTAAGGTGGCAAACACCTAAATTTAAAATCTGAGAGTGAAACCAAGGTGAACCTGAGGTGAGCAAAAGGCCTTCTTGATTATGGAAAATGTCTGAAATTGATTTATCACTATTGATATTAAGGTATCAGTTGTGCATCAGATGCCTACAGTGTACGCATGCCTGATAGACTGGCCTACAACTACGGCAGGCCTAGTGTAGATCTATACCGTAGAGATTTGTACAAACTAGTCCATGGCCAATTTTGTGCTGTTCGGCTGAACTGTGAAGGATCCTGTCCGATTTTTCTCTCATAAACTCAGCAAACACCTTTTCTGAAATCTCCTTTTGGCATTTTTGGAGGGGCTAGGCCTGGCCCAGGCTCCCCACTGAATTTTTTGAGGGGCCACAGCTGCCTCAAGCCCCTTGCTTCTGAGCCTGGATCATGCATATATAATCACTGACCATGCACCTGCCACCAGGTAATACACATTGTGTGTGTGTATGTGTGTGTGTGTGTATGTGTGTGTGTGTGTGTGTGTGTGTGTGTATACTGAGGAATAGAGCAACAGACAACTCAGACTCTTCTTTCTGTTGTTACGCAGCACTTCATGCACAGCAATCATCAGATTGCTGTGCATGAAACATTGCATAATGACAGGAAGAAGAGTCTGAGTTGTCTGTTGCTCTATTCCTCAGTGTAAACATTCTGCCAACGGTATTGAGCCCTCTGGGTAAAGGTGGCACTCTGCTTCTATCTGTCTATATATGTACATATAGTATATGTATGTATGTATGTATGTATGTATGTATGTATGTATGTATGTATGTATGTATGTATGTATGTATGTATGTA
>JAOWAW010123308.1:0-23547 GCA_028565695.1 Nicola tetela
ATCGAGGAAAAATGGAGAGCCACAGCCAGGGATCGAACCGGGGTCTCGGGATTTGCGCTCCCGCGTCATAACCACTATACCACCGTGGATCTCACCTCTGGTCTGCGGACAACTGCCAATTTTCCTTAGAACACTGTGTGTGTGCATGTGTGTGTGTGTGTGTGCGTGTGTGTGTGTGTGTGTGTGTGTGCTGATTGCTATGCTACATGTTTGTGCATGCACACAGGCTTTTCTAGTGTAACCTTGGGCATCTTTGGAAGCTAGTACCACATTCACTGGGCTAGTGATGTTTTGATTGTTTGCATGCAAGCATGCTTGTTATATTATGCAGTACCTATCAACCCTTTGGAAATGTTCCTCGTTACTTACCGTCATCACGGAGCAGTCTGTGCACATGCACATTGCTGGCAAAAGATAAAGTCCTACACAAGGTTGGACCAACACCGGGCTACATGACACAACTTTCTACACACTCTCAGCCTCTGCAGTTTATCACTCGCATAGTTTGTAGCAGATTGATGTGCCGGTTGAGGCCAATGTGGTTGCACCAAGTTTGCCACTATAAGTGGGCATCTACCAATAGGGACATTTCCATATGTTTCTGTCATTCTGGTCTAAGCTTGGTCGGGTCAGTATCACACTGTCTACTTCTGTTCTCGTGAAGAGACCTGAGAAAGCTTTCTGATCATAAATTATGCAATTACACTGTCCGTTACAGGCTTCTGGAGAGTTTCGAGGCTTTTGAGCGTAAGCTCATTGACAGCTCTCTCTTGGCCAATTCATCAGAACCAGCGGTTGTTATTACTACTCCAAACTTTGTAGTGGCAGCATCACTAGCTTGCCCTGATAATGGGACCTCATTTCCTGGACGGTCCTTCCAAGTGCAATCTGGTAACCAACTCAGTGGAACTGTCGTGGTAGCAACAAACCTAAGCTTGGTCGTAAATGAAGGCAAGGCTGCAGGTGTTGTTACTCTGCCAGAAAACTTTGTTAACCCAACGGATGAAAACACTTCAGAACTCAACGGTCACTGCCGATGAAATTCCTACAAGTGGCTGTTCTAACCCTGTTGCTGTTATATTTCATGCATTCAAGAACGCAAAGCTCTTTCAAAGCACTTCAGCAGATCATAGCAACTTGGAGCTGCCATCTGATGACCTTGTCCTTGGAGATGACCTAAGGGCAATCAATTCAATAGTTGTATCATCCACCTTATCAGAGGGTCTGAATACATCACATCTGGCAAGAAACATGAGTTTTCTGGTTGAAGAGACTGTCAACATGGTGAGTACTCTTACTGGAGTTATAGATGAGGAAAAAAGATATCACTCTGTTACTGTCGATATTGTTAAGAATTCGTTTTAGGTGTGCTAGTCGAAATGCCTCCAGCCTCCTCCTCTAGTATTGGAGGATTGATTATAATGATCAGGTTTCTTGCCAAGGTCACTGACAGTGTTGGTACTCATGGAAACATATGTGACAAGCAGTTAATTTCGACCCTAGATCCTTCCCGCTGCAAAAACATGTCATTTGGAGTCAATTTTAAATCCCCAGAGGATTCCATATGATCAAGATTATAATATTTCTTGTCTTCAAATTGTTTTCAAGAACCGATCTGCTTGCTCTAAAAGTTGTTTTGCACCCCTCTACTGCTTTTTTCACAAAACAGACAACAACACCACATTGTTCGTTCTGGAAAGCAACTGGACGAAGTAAGTGCAATTTGTAGCATAGTGTACCTGGAGACTATCACTATCCACTATTGACGTTTGATGTAGACTTGCTGTAGTTTGGCAGAGTTTATTAAAAACTTTCTTAGCCTTCAATCTAAAGAGAATTACTTATCACTTCCATTTAAATTGTACTTCTACAGGTGGTTATGGTGAATGGTCAGGAGAAGGTTGCAGTCTAGCAAACACCATTGGCAATAAGCATATCTGCAAGTGCAACCATTTAACAAACTTTGCGATCCTCATGGTAAGAGGCCCTACCAAGCACAAATGCCTTTAAAGACCTTGAATTGGGTCTGAGAAATCGACTTATCCATTGTTGCAACTCAAGCATCTTTACATGTAGTTTCAATGGGCTGGAGGAGCGTTACCCTTCCGCCACAATCAGGGAAATAAGTATCCAGACTGCACACTAGTGTCAACACGAATGAAAGGAAAATGGTGACCAAGTTAGCATATATGGGTTGTACCCCTTCATAACCATAAGTGTGCTATATTCCTACCCATTTAGTTTGACAGACAAAATGCCCACACAAATTACAATAAGACAAGACAGACTCCACTGAATTGTTGCAGCAAAAGCTGTCGCTGGTTACAAACAGCCAGTCAATTGCAAGGCCATTAAAATAATGAAATAACAACATGTTCGTGAACTTTCATTTCAAATCTTGCCAGATAGCAGCTAGTACATAACAAGTGATTTCTGCCTCATCGGCAGTACATACCACGACCTGTTCAGCTTTGTTTGCCAGGATGTTCAAGTTTCTTCTCGACAAAAGCTGCCTCCAGAACACCAGAGAGCTCTTACTGCAATAACTTATGTTGGCTGTGGATTATCAATCACAGCACTTCTTTTGACACTGACAACCATTGTGGCTTTCCGGTGAGTGCAACAAAACTCAGCAAAAGACTGTTCTTGTTGTGCCTACAGTGTTAATTGTAACAAGTATATTGTCACTGATCTTCAAAAATCTGTCCAGTAGAGAACAACTTTTCTGCTTTGCTGTTGCTATTTCTTTCATACCAGACGAATCCGTAGACACACGGCCAAACAAGCACTTGCTTGCTTGGCTGGATCCCTTCTTGCTATGTACGTCTTCTTCCTGGTCGCTATTGAGGCGGAACTCGGTAGTACTATATGCAAGTTCGCTGCTGTGGCCGTCCACTACACACTACTCTCATCATTCTGCTGGATGTTGGTGCAAGCAGTCAGTGTCTTCCTGGCAACTCACAAGATGATGTTCAAATTATCTCAAGATGTCAAAGTTACAGAGGCAGCTCTCTTCTGCTGGGGTAAGATTTATCTCAATTGGATGTTGTGGTTAGATACATACTGACCTCCAAAAGAGAATTGTTACCCATTCTTTTCATTAGAGATGACAGAATTAGTTGATTAAGTTCATTGCTATTCTAAAGCAATTTGGCAATTCAATCTTGTTGGGATAATGACTTTTTAGGAATGCAATATGTTTGCATTAGTGATATCTAGTCTTCCTATTAGGAGTTACTGCTATATGATTTCAATTTTCATTATTCTCACACACCTGGCCCTTATCAGTGCCAAGTATATTGCATTTTAAATGTCTCTCTTCTTTTGTACAAGTTAACCATTTTGCACTCTGACAACTAACGGAATCAAGGGGTGTTATCAACCACCAACCCCTCCCCCAGTGTGGTGAGTTTGATAGATACACAGCCAACCACAAATGACTGGCTGGATGTTGGGTAAATCCTGTGGCTGCTGAAGGAGGGGTGCTGGACATAAAATTTAAACCAGAGTATAAAATTCATGTTGCAGGTTGTTGATGTGTGTAGGAAAGGGGTGAATACAAACTTATATGCATGTTTGTGTGTCTGTGGATGTACCCATAACAGAAATAATACGTTAGGTAGCTGTGCGTCGTTCACATGGCCATCTGCTTTACCTGCCTGAATAGGTATTCCAGCAATCATTGTTGGCATTACAGCGGGTGTTGATCAAGATGGATACAATGGAAAATCCTAGTAAGTATGCTGTTCAATTCATTGGTCTACATTCCACTGAGTGTATTCGATAAAAATGGACACAATAAACTCCATTCATTGAGTACAATGGAATCTGCCAAACTGGGCTGTTTTTATTGAATGTATTTTGCCATCATCATGGAACGGTGGGTTTGTTGCCATAAAAATGGTGCCCATGACATGAGCATATTCCGTGCAAATGCACTCCAGAATCGATGGCTGAAAAGTTCACTGAACTCATTGAGATCCAATCAAAGGCTCAATCTCAATGAACTCATGTAAATGCATTGATCAACTAATTGAACACAGAACTGCAGCTGAGTCCTGCAAATTCAGCATGTTAATTGTTAATTAACAATATAACCTACGAGAATAGAGAGGGCCAGGTTTTTTGTTGAAAGCTCTAGTCTGAGCTTGGCTGAACTGTTGGCAAGGCTAGAGTCTGCCAGGGTGCTCCAGTAATAGTACATTATTCACATGGTGCACAGGGTATCCTTTGTCCTGGCTGAGAAACCTACCCCACTTGCAAAGGCACAGTAATTGTCTGGCATGTGCTGCAGTATAAAGCAATTGATGTACCCATGACTGTCCCAACTTGAACTCTATCAAGTACATGGGTTAGCACAATGACCAGTATGCTGCAGCATGAAATATGCAGGATTACAGGGATGCTGTACATGGCTGTATGTGCGTGACTGGTGCAGTAGGAGCAGATGACTGTTAAGAACAAAGTTCCACAGAAAACTTAAACTCAAACTAATAATTTCAATCTATTGCTTAGAAGTGTCTGTAACCAGAGCCCATTTTCCTTTCAATATAGGCCACAATCAGCTTAAACAGGCAAAATCAACAGTAGAAATAATACATAACTGTGTGTTCTTAAAAGAACATCAAGTATTGTCTCCATTGTTAGAAAAAGTATTAACCCTATCCAGGGCAGGCTTTTTTTGAGCTCCAAAGTGCAGGGGGGGGGGGGGCACAAAGTGCCCCCTACAAAAAACTGTATTCTCCTCCTCCCATGACCTCAAACATGAGTTCAGTGCAAAGTTCAACTGAAAACTGATCACATGGGATAGTTTCAGTTACCATGGCAATGTGTGTAGAGTTTTAAGGTGGATCGTGCAATTTTATTACGAAGAAATGGTTTCGCATAAAAATGCTCAAAAGGCGTAGCTTAGGTGTGGAACAACCTTTTCAGGATCATCAAAAAATAGTGCTACTGGGTTTAGGAAGAAAAGTTTCTGTCTTAGAGTAAAGAAAAGGGTAAAGAACAGAAGAAAATATTAAGTATATACAGTACAATACGGTACCATTTGCATGTAGCATGTACAGCACAAGGAAGCACATTCAAGCACATTCAAAGCACAAACTGGGGGAGTGGTCTGCACAGCAAGGGCTATGGCACTTGTTGCATGAGCTTTTTACTTTCTTCAACCTGCTCTTCTTCTCCTTGTAGCCAGGCTTTCCAACAAGTTCCACTACACATCCATGGTACCGTTGCTTCATGCCGGGTTGAGACAATGGTCGATCATCCATTGAAACTTGCTCAGAACCTAGTACCAGGGACATCTTTAGTTCGGTAGTTGAGGGCAGGCCATTCCTTGATCTGAATTTGACTAGTGGCAGGACGAGTGAATGAGCAAGGTCCCAGGTGAAGTCAAATGACTCAATGCTTTCAGGTTTGACTCCTGTTGCGAACGCGAAGACAGTTGAAGCATTTATCCTTGCCGTGTTGAGGACGTACGCGAGGCTACACCTGGTCCACTTTGGTGACTTGGCTTTTGTGGAGTAAGCTGCAATCCTTTGATCCATAACGTCGGTTCCTCCCTTCGTAAAATCATATAGCTTGATGACCGCGGGCTTGCGTGAGTGGTCATCCTTGGTGACGCCTTGAAGGGGCTTCACTGTTGACAACACAGGAACATTCTTCTTTGCCTTCGCCTTACCAGAGCCAACAACATAGGAGGTTATCGCCAGATCTTGATCTTTCTTCTCCCAACACATCTTTGTGCTTAGTGGTTCCCTGTCCTTGATTGATTTCATCTCTTCTGGAATGCCGACATGGTTCGTTTGTAGAGTCCCAATGCAGGTGATCTTCTTCTCCAGCAACCATTGAGCCAAGGGTATGGAGGTGTAGAGCCTGTCCATCGATACATTTCTTCCTTGAAGACACACTTGCTCATCCAAAACACTGACAAGATTCTTGACGTAGTTTTCTGTACCACAGATGTAGTGTTTGGATGGCAGCTGCTTCGGCTTTCCAGCATAAATGAGCGTGCGGTACGTAAAGCTGACTCAAGCATCATTGAGGGACTTGAAAAGCAGTCCATACTTTGCAGGCTTGCTGGGATTGTACTGCTTGAACGAGATTCTATTCTGCATAGGGTATAAGGTCTTATCCAGTGACAAGTACTCGCTTGGTGTAACATGTCCCGTACAGTTCCCATTGAAAAGTTCAAAAAACTCTCGGAAGGCTGCAAAGCGATCTTTCTCCCAGCGAGCTTTCCTCGTGCTCGCATCGTCAAAGGACAGGTGGCCAGACAGGAACTTGAATCGTTTACAAGACATTGCAGCTCCAAACACTGGATGGCCACACTTCTCTGAAAAGAGATGATCAGTAGTCTGCTTGCTCATTCCAAGCACACCACAAAAGTACATCAACCCGAAAAGACCATAAATTTCCTCAGAGTTGGTAGTTCGGATGTACGACTTCGAATTAACTGTCTGCAATGCTTCACCAAGGCTGGCAATTGTGTCCTCAATACGAGAGTTTGTTGACCTTGCGACTAGATCAACCAAGGCAGATGTAATGAATAGATCAAACACTTCACAGGGTGTAGAGCAGGACTTAGATTCCGCAGTTCGCAATCCTAGTTTGCCCTTCAAGATGTCACATTGCCATTGCCTTCCTCGCTGCTCAGGTGATTTGTCCATCCAGCAGATTGTCTCTGCATCTTTGCACCTTTTTGGACCAAGTTTAGCTTTCTAGGTGTACCACAGTGATGGTTCAGGCAACTCCAAGACGTTGTAGTTGTCCTCGTCAAGTGCTGCATTGATGCTGTTGACGAGCCTCTGTGCTGTCCATGGTCGTTTAGGCGTTGGTGAAGAGAGACAGTCATTTGACTCAGCATCTGTGCAGAGGTTCTCTGCCATCTCTGTGTGGCCAACATCTTCCTCGTTGTTCATTTCCAGGTCCATGTCCTCCACATCACTGGTACAGAAATTTTCTTCTGATAGAAGCTTGTCCAAATCATTTTCGTCTTCTTCACCATCCAGGACCTGCTCCAAAAACTGATCAATGGTCAGTTCTCGTCTTCTCTGAGAAGACATCTTCCAAACACCAAGTAAGTAATCCAAAGCTCAATTGAAGCTGGCTACAAAACTTTTGGAAGGTACAAACATTCATACAACACCCAGGCTATGATATCCCCTCTACTGTGCCTATATATAATACTTGTGGGTGATGGGATGTTCTAGCATTTTCTATCATGCTAACATTTTTTTCCAACGTAAACATTCTGAAAAGTGACAATTCATAAATGAAGTCAAGGAGACAAAGTAAAACAAACTGTGCAACTTTGAGAAGCATTGCCACAGTCGTATGCAAGTTAGAAAAGAATAACCCAAAATTTGGGTGTTGCCATGGCAATGTCTCCTTGAAAATCTCTAAACTGCTTTTTTCTGAAAGAAAAGTACAAAAGGGAAAAATTCATGAAGCAACAAGGGCTAAAACAATGTGGTTGAGGAGATATTAAGCAAAAGATTTAGGGGAGCACAATGTGCCCCCTGCCCTGGATAGGGTTAATGTAGGTTTTCTTTTCATTTTCTGTTTTACCAGTTGCCGCCTAGAAACACCTGCTTACTACTACGCATTCTTCACACCAGTTCTACTCATCCTCGCCATCAATCTTATTCTGCTCCTCAAGTGTATTTGGTTCTTGCAAGTCACATATCGACGGCAAGCAGTAGCTGCTGTACAAGTTCGTCCACGCAGTGCTGGGAAAGTCATGGGTCTACTTGGATTAGCTACGCTTTTTGGAGTAACCTGGCTTGTTGGAATACCAATGTTTGACGACGCACGTCTTGCCTTCCAGTACATTTTTGCAATCTTGAACTCTATCCAAGGACTGTTTATTTTCTTGTTTCAGCTTGCCCTCAAAGATGACATTTGCAGGGATTGGAAGTTATCCATTGAAGGGACTTTGACATCAAGTTTGAAAAAATCCAAGAGAAGCAAACATGCATCCACATTAAGTTCTACACACCGCTCTGGAAAGCAAAGCTCCTCAAAGCTGAAAAAGAAGGCTTTGCTGTCAACATTGGCTCCATCCCCTACTTCTCAGCCTCTACCTGACATGACTATGAGTGTTCCAGGTGATCAGATTGAGCTGTACAGCTCTGCAGTGGTAGAGGCAGAGGCGATGATGTACTGATTATTGAGCTACCTGCAGAGAAGGATGGCAGCATTCTACCATGAGTTCTTGCTCAAAGCCATCAGATTTGTTAACGCAGATGTCCTTTTATGCCTTGGTAGGTTTCAAAATGAGTTTTTTTCCTTTGTCAGTGTGCTCTCTTGGGCTTCCAATCTTATCTCTACCTTCATTTAATTTGTACAAACACTTTCATGATATTTGATGTCGCTGGCTCTTCTATATTCAGAAATATTTTAAGTAACAAAGATCGCTTTTTGTTTTCAATTTCATGGAACATGTCTGCTGCACAGAAACATTTCCTTCTTTTTGCCCTCAGAACTGTAAGCCTGACCTTTGAATGTTACGCTTTTTAGTCTGACCTTGAAATTCTGGATTTGCTTGAATGTAACGCTAGCTTATTGGGTATTAAAGAGATTATTTGTGGCAGAAAACTATTTTCCTGATATCACAATTCGACTGTTTCATGTTTTGCATTGCAATTGTAATCTTACCTCTGCCGTTGGCTGCACTGAGAACTTCAGGCTGCATGGCTAGAAATATTTGTCATGGTCTGGTGCGTGTACTTGGACTTTGCTACATGATGCATTGTAAGTACTTGGGATTAAAGCAAACCACTATGTATCCATTACTCAATGAACTCCAGGACGTTACTGTTGTGAGAGGAGAGTTAAGTTGGTCTGTAGTGACATTACTGTTGGGAGAGGAGAGTTAGGTTGGCCTGTGACATTACTGTTGTGAGAGGAGAGTTAGGTTGGTCTGTGGTGACATTACTGTACATTGTGAGAGGAGAGCTAGGTTGGCCTGTAGTGACATTACTGTTGTGAGAGGAGAGTTGGGTTGGTCTGCCACAGATAAAAAGAATGGCAAACCAACCATTCTGTTGCAAGTGAAGATACACATTTTCCTCTAACTGGACTTAAAAGAGAGAAAAACGTACGCAGTGATGATAATTCTGTAAATGTACTGCGTACACACGTAGCCTTGTCTACTGGTGTGGTTGTTGAACTGCGTGCACATGCGGCCTTGTCTGCTGGTGTGGTTGTTGAGAGAAAATCAACTCCTTGTCGTTGTTGTTTGTCAAGAAACAGGTAGTTAAACTTGGATAATTCCTTCTCAGGGTCCTCAACACCCCTTAGGGAATCTGACGAGCAATTGAGTCATTACAACCTGACACGTGCACACACACGTACACACATGCATACACATGCACACATAGATACATACATACACATATGTACATGCATGCATGTATACAAACACAAACACATATACACAAGATTCGTTGTTGCTGTTACCACAAGGGGAAACGAATACAGAAGTTACAGCAGTAGAGAGTATTGCAATTGATGAGTCGAATGGTGGCAAAACCATACTCCTAATCAACACTATTTGCTAAAGCAGATACATGAGACCTGAAGCACACCAACGTCTTCTAATCACTCATTTGTTTCTTATCTAGCCTGGCTTCTGGAACTGATCTTTCTTTCATTCAGCATTGAGCTCTGCTGCTTTTCAAGGAAATTTTATTATTAGGCAGCAACCACCATACACAGAAGCGACTGTGACGTCAGATCACGGTGCTTTGGCAAGCCAATTCTTGGCGTATAAGTTTTCTTCCCACACTATACCAAAAAAACTGCAAGGCTGGTAAATACTAGCCAATACTTTCGTCTGTTAAGTGAGGGGCGGAGAGTCAATTACCATGCAGCATCCGTCCCAGATCAGGAAAAACAACGTACTGCATTTGCGAACATCAGTTTTCTCTCCTTTGTTTTCTCTTGAAAGACTTTAGATTCTCGACTTGAGATCTGGAGTTATCTAGAGTTGAGGGTTTGACTCTCACTAGCATTCTTGCAAAAGACAGTTTTCGCTTGACCTAATCTTCATGCCTGAGATCATAGCCATACCTGTAGATGTACATGTGGGGGTAACCTGTACCTCTACCCCGACCTGGCCCAATGACGGTGTTTTACATGTACAAGATGTTTGCTTGTACACTAATCCTCCCTATATATATATAAGATACTTTTAAATTCAGAAAAAAACCACTCAAGCCGGGAGAATTATAACGAACCTGGCTAAGGGCAGGAAAACACTTACGTCACTGCCATGGAAACGATGTCTGTCACACGACAGAAATACCATTGTCACGCGACGGTACGCGCGCGATCAGACGTAGACTCGTCCGATCGTAGACTAGTCTACACGATCAATTTGATAGTTTTTCGATCGTGCGCGCGCAATGGTCTGTGGGCAGTTTCCCGATCGGGTTACCGCTGGTTGTGGAAAAACCCGCGAAACTTCAAATGCTTCTGGAATTCCACTTCCAATTCCAGCTGCTTCTTCCTGGCGTTCCTTCCTGACAGGGGTCAATCAAGCGTAAGAGGTTTGCACTGAACAGGTGCAAGTTCCTGACGGAGGTCGAAAGTGTCGAGCCTCCCGCAAAGCGGTCACGCTTTGCCTGTCCAGTGTCGCAATGCTGGGCCACGTACAGCTTGAAGTGGCGGCTGAGCGAGCACACGCGATTTCTTCATGGAGTCGAATCCGATGGGCAGCAGATGGAGAACTGGCACGTACATCCCTGTGTCATTCCTGACTGTCTTGAGCGCTTTCGGCAAGTAGCTAGCTTGCGCCGGCATTGTTAGCTCAGCCACAGCGAAATCGGTAAGAACTTTGATTTTTAACAACTATTGAGGGTGTACTAAAATTAACAGTAGATACCTACGCATGTATAAACAGTTTTTTGTTCCCTTTGGTAGGAGTAAAGATTGAATTTGTTTTTTGCTAACAAGTTTTTCTTTATAATACACACATACATCAACATATGTATAGATTTTCCCAAATAGCAAAATTATTCTAATTGGGGGATTATCAGAATTGTGACAGGACCATGAAAGAGGAGACAGAAAAAAATATATGTTTAATATTCTTGCTCTGTTGAGAGTAAGGGAGTGAAAAGTAGGTGGATAAAAATCTGGTTTTATCTCTCATAAGTTTATCATGTACTGTAAGTATTGTAGTGAATAGTATTAAACATGGTACATATTGAAAATAAAGAGCTAGATTAAAACCACTAATAATGACTCTGCACAATATACATGTACTCTGTGGATTATTCAGCCAACATGTAACACAAGAACCTAGCCAGCAAACTTATTAATCATGATAATGGAAGTTGGAGAATTACATGAGAAACCGACACCACACTGACTGGCTAGTTCTGTCTTGCATGTTGCCATACACTATGACATTGATGAACCAGAAAAATTCCAATGAATGTTTCGAGAGGACAAAATTAATAGTTATAATAAATTGACCCAACCATCTGAAATGCCATACAAATTACCATTTTTATAGGGATTTCCTTCAAATTCATCATGACAAAACCATATATGGATGTATGTAATGCACATTCTGAGTTCATATTTTGCTATTGGAAGATAGCAGATGAATTGTTGACACTGTACAGCTTGATCAACAGGCTTACCTGGGCCTACCAAAAAATCAGCACACAAAAATACAAATGTATGAAATTAGTGAAAAAGTTAACTCTAGGCATGGGTCTTCATTTCTCTTTTGACACCATTATGATGCATAATTATTGTCTTATCTATGAAATGTCAGGAATATGTCTTTCCCCATGACATGAAGAACATCACATTTATGGTCAGAAATATAGCAAAAGTTTTTTTATCGTGCCAGTCGTGAAATGTTTATTTTCGCATTTTTTTCACTTTGCTCAGGCACTGAAAATCCCTAAATATATCAGCATTTTTTGAGAAGGTGGTCATAGGCTATATTAATGAGGGGGAAAGGAGAAGCACATTATATGCAGTGGGAAGAATGTGTGGGTTAACCTAACACATCATTAGTGGCTCTATACTGAGTCACAGGCACACAAGTATACCTTGATAGAGATAAATGCATGTGTGAAGTATGGACCCTTCTGTAAGCCCATGTTCCCCATTACATGGGACTCAAACACAGGCATTTTTACATGCTTACAGAGACGCCTAGTCACAATTTTAACGGAAAAGGAGTTTAGCATCTGGAAGGAGAAGTCTGAGGCATCCACCAACAGCCAGTTTGTCTTAACAACACAAGGCAAACAGAACACAGATGGTCAGTCATATTATATATATGCCTGTTATCTTTCTTAAGCATAGGACATGATATCTTTTCCCATCACTGTACTTTGACCCATGTAAGCAGAGGAGCCCACATATGTCTTACCCCCAGTCCTATCCCTAAGCATTCAGATTGTGTTCACCATCACTGTCTAGGAACAACATTTTACTACAGCTGTGCGCAAAGTGGCCAACGTCGTATTCATGGACAGAAAGTCTCAAAATCAGGGAAGACACGGGTGCATCAGCCGAAGAAAATAGGAGAGACCTGTTGAGTGCGCATGCATGTGACAGTCAGATCAAATGGTGATGTCATTGTCGCTGTCTTCCCTGTTCACATTGGCCACTCCACAGACAAGAGCGAAGCTCTGCGACACCAGCAGCTGCCAGCATCTGCCCATCACGAGATACAGACAAAGCTGGAGCTTGGAGTAACTCCTGACCGAATCGTGTCTGGTACGTCACAGAAGGAGAGAAGCTAAGGAAGTACAGGTACATTGGCATCGCCTATGTATTTCTACATACAGAGAGAAGATATGTACCTCCTCATTATGTAGCTCCCACCAACATCATTCTAAGTTTATTAGTTTGCCCAAGTGCAAGGAAAAAAAGAACAGTTTGAAGTGGTGTTTGGTGTAATGAGCATTGCTATTCTCATATAGGAAAAAAGAATATAACTTTCAATAAACTGCATTAATTAATTTTCTTCTTCCTTTCTGTTCAGATATTCGCAGGGATGTGAACAAACGAGAGAATCGGGATAATTTCTTAAAGCTAGTCAAGAGGCAACACTTTATTAGCCTGAAGGATGTACAAAACATCCACCGCTCTTTAGAAGAATTGGGTGAGCACAGGGAGAAAGATGATGCACTTTCTGTGCACTTACAAATGCAGGAGTGGCTTGATGAATCAAATCCAATGGTGTGCTTGTACAAGCCACAAGGACTCAAGGTAAAGACAGTTCTCCAGAAAGTGTTTTTTCTAATATTCAATGCTATTCAAGTATTCAATAAGGTCTTGCCTACTCAACCAAAAGTTACATCCCAAAACACGTGCAGACTGTCTTTCTTCTGTAAGGGTAATTTTCAGTTAGTGAGAGCCATATTCCACACTCTGCTGTTCAGACAGGAATCACATTCACCCTGGACTGAGCACTCCGGCCCAGAGAGTGCTTATTTTACAATTCAAATCTGAAACCCTTGTCCATGGTAACTGTATAATATGGCCTCTGCAATTGGCCTGGTAATAAGGCATAGACCTCATCTTTGAGACGAGTTAGTTGTAAAGTGTTGGAATAATCAACAATGCTGTATGAATTCAACAATGTTATCAGGTGCCTGAAGTTCCCTCTCTTCCCAGCGACAGCTTCATTCTTGTTTTGCAAAGCAACAAGCAGATGCAGGCATATCAACAGCACGCCTCCAAAATCATTTGCCTTGACTCCACTCATGGTACCAACCAGTACCATTTTTACCTACAGCAGGCTGTGGTTTCAGACGATCATGGTGAAGGTATGTTAGACTGTCACGACCAAGTCAAAATTTTCTGTAAATGGCAATGAAGGATATTGGCCATCAATAAAAAAATTCCCTTTCTGGTTTGATTAGGTATTCCTGTGGCCTGGAGCATCACGAGCAACGAGACACAATTAAGAGGCAACTCTGCTTTTCCTACAGACCCTGTGGAATGCCAGTCCAGACACTGTGATAGACACACTGATGACTGATGATGGTAAGACACATGAACCACCTCCAGCTGATGTGAAAAAAGTAGCAATAAAATGCAGCAGTTGAGAACCCCAGACATGCATGAATAGAAGCCCCTTGTACAGACGCTAAAGTTAAAGGTACAGCAAATCTATTTCATGCATTGGCCAGTCATGAAGATATGTTGACACAAGAGAATTTTTGTGTGTGCTAATATCAATTTCTGCATGCTTTATTCTAAAAGACCATGCAGGAGCAGCTGCAGCCCAAGAAGTCTTTGGACCAAATGTTCATCTACTTCTCTGCCAGTGGCATGTGAAACAGTGAGCTTTTCTATACCCAACACGTCACTTCCTATGAATTCTGCCTTCTGTATTCAATCATGAATCTGCCATGTCTCTATGCTAAGGATAGCAGTAAATGCAGAAGGAAGCCAATATAAAAAATTGATAGAGATGGTCCTGAATATTCCATGGTTTTCTTTACCCTGTCAACAAGATCATGGCGAAGGCACTATACATCCGTCACAGATTTAAATGACAGAAGAAAGGTGCACAATCTTTTGGTTGGCATGATGGAAGAGGTGGACCAGAACTAATTCAAGATAAAGTTGCCGCAGTTTCTGGTGGCATGGGAGGAGAAGTGGCTGACCATTGTGAACTATTTCGAGGCTCAGTATGCCACTGACGACCGCACTTGTAAGCCCGGTACTCAACACCACTCTGAACATGTCCTAGGCTTAGTGATTACTGGTTGGTCAATTTGACACTTCAGAATGTAGCAGAGAAGAAAACACTGACTTTGTGAGAGTGTGTCGCGAAGCGAGCTACATGTAGACATGTAGACTACTACTAATACACACACGAATGCACGCACGTAGATCTACTTGTAGTAAATCATTTCTTACACTTATTCCATTGTATAGATCCAGTATAGCTCTACGAATCAGTACACTGACACGCGTCCATAATTGCAGGTCCTACGCATGAGCAAGCAAGCACATGTTGCAAGTACCAGTCTACCTGAAAAGGAAATAAAAGATGCTTGACTTTTTAATGGTCGCCGCTTGTGAATTGTGAGTGTTTACAATGTGACATCAGCAACTGTATAACGTAAACATTGTTGCTCGTCATGGGCAACCAATGAGTGTTGGCAACAGAGTGCAAAACAGTACTGATACACAAAATACGCATTGCAAACAACAACAGCTTTGGGTGATACTCAACTAAACAGGCCTAGAATGTTCACACTTTCCAAATTACTTCCTGGGTGCATGCTGCATATGTCTGACCACAGTATTTTTTTGCACAAGTCGTTGGGCGTGATGCTATCATGTTCAAGAGCATGGTGGGAGAGACACTAACATGCTCAGTGAGAGGTATGCATCACAGCAAAGGAAAATTAAAGCCTTGAAATGTACACTTTGGATGTCCTAGAAAGATGAAAGTTATCCCATTACCTCGAGTATTTATTGGATCTGCTATAGGTGTAGAATTTGTTCGATATCCTTTCTCCTTTTCTTTAACATTACACAGCAACTTCAGCAAGCTGAAAACAGTTTATCTGAAGGGTCTTGCCTACAAGCACATAGACAAACTGCTTGCTGCACTTGAGCGAATGGAAGAGGACAATTTCATGAAGGGGCAAACACACAATCATGAAAATGTGTAGTACAACATCTGATGCTGAAATGATTCAATGGCATGAACATGGACAGGCAATTGCATGGAGTGATGTTGTAAGTGATCATGAGCATATTGTTGTTGATGACATAATTATCAACAGGTTGCTGTGTGATTTCAGAGTTTACCAGTGTAATACATACTGTTCTTTCTGTACTCTACAGTGATGTAGTTTCATGTAATCCCCTTGACAGTCAATTAATTGCAAAGAAAAATTTTATGCAGCATGATACATTACCCATGGTTAAATTGTACAAAAAAAAACGTGTGCAACAGCTTTTGTTGAACACACACAACCTGAATATTCTAACCTAACTGTTCCTACTATACACAAGGTTCGAGACACAGAGTTTACATGGCAAGTGAAGAGTCAAAGCGGAGGAGGCAGCTACATCGTTACAAGGATACACACAAGCTGCAATTTGTCAAGTATTCAGGCTAACCATTATTAGATACTAAAGTAAATGCCTCGATGAAATTCTTACATTGGCTTCCACTGATGGCTAATAGGTATATGTGCAAGGGTTGGTCAGCACGATCACAGAAACAAAACAAAGGAAGTTTTCTTTTCTTATCTGCAGACGACCATCTAGTCTGCAAGGAAAAACAGTGCCGCCATCTTTGTCGTACCATGTACACCTGTACCTGCTACGACTACAGAGTTTGCTTGACTCAAGTTTGCAAGCATGTTCATGCAGTGCACATGCAGCAACAACCTGACAAAGATGAAGCATGCAAGCACACGGCCCAAGCCCAGGAGTAGCATGAGCATGAGGAGCAACAAGATGCAGCGGTGCAGAGCTCTCCAGTTAATGGCAACGGTGATCTCTGTCCACATGCAGCAGAGTGTACCACACCATATTTGCATATGTACAGCTAATCGCATAAAACAAAATGTGGCATGCAAATTCTCAACATCTTGATATGACATGACGATTTCAGAAATTGAATCTGATACTTGAAATGGTCAGCCAGCTGACTTCTCTTCCTCCAGAACTATGAAGGTCAACAATAATATTTTCTGTTTAAATTTTCCTTTATATGAAACTGGTTGGTGGCAACATCTTGACCAGGCATTAAAATCTGCAGAAGAACTTGCACATCTCCTTAAAGAGCGAGGGGAAACTGCATGCTTGTCTCTGCCCAGAGTGAATGCCCTCCTGAAAGCAGCTATTTCAGCTATACGCACTGAACCAAATGAGAAGCCAGCACCCTTCATGGTCAAGGACAAGATCAAGCAGGGAACTCACCATGCTCTACAGCCAAGAAGCTTCTTCCCAACCACCAAAAAGCCAGGATGACACAAAGCAAACCCTCTTCAGTAAGACACATGCTACTTCTTAACAAATTTCATCAAAGTCCCCGCGGATAATATTTTACTTGTCCATTAACAGGCGGTTTTCCCAGAGTGAAATAGAGAGCCTCCTAAAGGAACAGGTGGAAGTAGCCCAGGAATGCCTGAAAGAGGCTAAAGCAGTATAGGAAAGCCACTCAGTTCACCACAGCACTGGGCACATCAAAGTAAGTGCATTGCACATCAAATGAAGTGCATTGCTTGCTTCTGGCAAAAGAAATTTGCTTTAACTAAAGAAATTATTTCACGCTATTTTCAGCTTTGTGCATGCACTAATGTACATTTACAACATATGTCCCAGCCCATATTGAGCAACATGGTTGGTGACCGTTTTTCAACTTTACACTGCGATGATGCTGACTACCTTCAGCCACTCCAACCCGCAGTCCGGCTTACACAGATAAGTGCCTTTTTATCAGTCACAACTGCGTCTCCAGCTAAAAAAGAATTGCTTCTTACACACATCAGAGATACTACGGAGGTCATGACAAAAACTTACTGAAACATCCCATGCTCTATTTTCAGTCAGTGCTTCAGTTAATGCCGCAAGCTATCACACCGCTAACACCTACAGCTGGAGAAGTTCAGCAGCCATTCCTTGCTTTACAGGTATGCATCGACCATTGTGGCCTTCATATGGAGTGTCACTTTGAGTAATGACAAGCTCAACAGCATGTAGAGTAGAACCAAAGTTCCTTATAAAGGTTTAGGGCTTAAAAAACGGTTAACAGGACACAACACAAATTTGCTAGCGTGTCCATAAATAACTGTGCGATGGCATTTACTTTCTGTTTCCCATTCGATATCACCAAAGTCATCAGCATAAATGACAAGAAAATATTGTTGAACAGACAGCTGCAGATGGCACAGATAACATGGCTGACTGCCACCAACAGAGAATGGGCAAATTTGAATATCACAACCAAAGAATTGGTAAGTTACTTTTGCCATATCACACACTATTATGGAGACCAAGGAAAACAGTAATCAAAAGTTTAACCCTTGTTTTTGTCTACTGCTAGAGGTGTTATGGGCATTCACTGCTGCAGACAGTGGGGCTCAGCACAGGATACCAGATTTTTGTGTCCTTTCTGGCAAGTCCTGAAAACTCTCATGCCATTTGGCTGACTTAATGACCAGGTCAGTGTCCATTACTAGATGCTATATCATTTCACTGTACACACTTGTCTTCTTACAGCTTCATTCCTAAGCTTTCAGTATTTCTACCTTTGAGTGTACAGATGGCTTTAGTATGATGCACAGAAAAGGCCATTGATGGCTGTCAATCAGTGGCACATAACCCTGAAAAGCAGTCAGTTGGTGTTTAACACTCTAGATTTATAGTATAGTGATAACTTGTTCTTGTAGTATAAAATGTCAGTTAGAATGAGACTGAGGTTTCTGCAGCAGGTTATTGACGCTTTCTTCACAGTGGCAGGAAATCACATCAACAAGACCGTACGTCATAAGTTGTGCAAGATAGTGTACCATGAGTTAATGTCCACTTTGGAACCTACACATTCCAGTTGGCCACTGAAAGTGCGTTGACAATTTCTATTTACACAGGCTGGGACATGTGTCATGAAGAGTGTGACAACTCATCTTGACAAGGCCATGACAACAAGCGCTACTTGCTGGGTAAAGTACAGCGTAAGAACAGAGAATTCTTAGAAGAGACAGGTTAATGGGAAATACCCACTCTGGACAATTTCTTCTTATTAATTGACTGTTAACAGCTCATCATTCAGAGTCCATAACAAATTATCTTTATACTCCAGGACTTGCCACCAAATCAATACACTGTCATGCCAGTTCACAGACTGCAGCATTGGACCATGGTGGTAAGAACAGATTGCATAATCATAGTTGATCACATATGGTAGATTCTTAGTTGAGCTGCACAGTCAGAATTTGATGAGAAATGCACTGGAATGCTAAAGGGCCATCCATAAATTTCAGAAAGAAAATCTAAACGAAAAGGTTTCGTTATTGGTTGGCTGGTTAATGTAATAATTTGCAGAAGGGCCCCGAAGTGCTGACTGTTAACAATTTTATTTCAAGAGTTGTTTTTTTTCTCAGATATCACCTTTCAGAAAGTGGTGACCATCAACAAAAATATCTCCTTGTGATATCATCCTTCAGAAAATAAACTGATGATGTATTTCATTTGGGAAAACTGTTCCATTTCTGAGTTAAAGAGCTTCAGAAATTATTTACATTTTTCTCCAGTCTAAAGTTTGATTGTAAAAGGGTAATTAATTCTAAGAATGGTGTTTGCAGGTTGCTGACTGGAGGAAGCAGGAACTGCTATTTTTCGATTCTTTAAGAGTGCCATACAACAAGTGTATCACAAGATCAATACTGTAAGTAAACAATTTTGCATGACATTTGTCCTTACCCCTTCCCCTAATAAACATGCAGAACTCTTCCTACATTGTGTTGTTTTTAATCCCTTACTGATGGGCCAGTCAAAAACCGGTTGCTGGCGACCGGTGATGTTCAAGATTGATTCCTATCGATATTAAACAATGTTTTTTGATTCTACCCGTGCAACGATAAGTGTTAGGGTTAAAGGAACATGAAATTGTCAATAAAACGTGGCCTTGCCAGTCAAGTTGTTTGAGATAACGATGACTGAAAGTATGGAAGCTTCCCACAACATTCCCGCGATTTTTTTCAATTTCTTGCAATTTTTCTTAGCACTGTTGTACTTTTCCTTTACAATGAACGCTCAGGAAGTTCTTGACCTCTTGTTTGACAAGAATGCGGACCTTCCCTCGGTTGCTTCGAGTAGCGAGGAGTCTCTCCTGCCATCCAGCGAAGAAGAAGACATGGATTTCGACCTTGAAAGCTCCGGAGATGACGAGGAAGCACCCAGTGACGATCTCTACGTCTCTGACTTGTCTTCTGGCAACAGTTCATCGAGCGACAAAGAAGCTCCAGTGGGCAGAGGTTGTGCGAGAGGCCATGGATGAGGTGGCGTTGTTGGAGAGCAAAGAAGAGGTGGTCGAGGTCGTGGTCGAGGTGCGGGTCACGCTCATGGAGCAGGACATGGCCATGGAAGAGGTGCTCCTGGTCGTGGTGGTCGTGGTTCAGCCAGTCTATATGTAAACCTTTCTCATCAAACACATGCAAACCTTTGTATTATTAGACAGCTCAGGTTGTCAGCTTTCCGAAAATATATGAGTTGTTATTTACAATTTTGCAGCCAAACTGAGTTACAGCTCTCTGAAAATGATACTATACTTCCGCAAGAAATCAGTCAGTAAAGGGTTAAAGGGATTTTCTCAACAAGAAGGCAGGCAAGCCAATCAAGTGGAGCATTGCAGATGTGACCAAAGACTATGTAAGTAATCGAGCATTGCTTGAACAGATAATGCACACATGATACTATATTTAGTTTGGTAGTAAATCAGGTTCTAAAGGGTGAGAAACCCTTTAATAAGGGTCTCCTCTTCTGAGGTCACCTCAGTGACCACTGTGCATGGCAGATGACAATGCTTCCGCACACTTCTGGGGTCACAGGTTTGAACGGAGGTTTAGTCCACATACCATTCAAACACTTCCACATGACTCTACCATTGCTTGTGGTGACCAAGCAATTGGGTTATGAATAATTTGCCTCCCAACCATCTGCTGCTCACCTATATTTAGATGATTCCAACAAAGAAGAACAGCTGTGACTGTGGCGTATTTTCTGTCATGGTAAGAGCCTCACCTCACACTGATCATGACAGTCTGTGCAGTCATGACAGAGAAAGGCACAAACATTACACAAAAAGTGATAAGCAATGTTGACATGACACTGTACAGACACTGCTTGCTGTCAGATCAATGTCCTTATACAGTACACTAAAGGTTAACGATTACTTCCACTCATTGTGCCTTCAGTTAAGGCCTAATTAACACTTTCCATTTTGTGTCTTCCAGTATGCACTTTACACAGTCCTTGGCCGGAAATTTGACAGTAAGCACTGAAAGTCTTTCCATAATTGTTGCCGGACTGAGCCAGCACAGACTGGACAACAAAATGATTGAGCATTATCAAAACAACATTTACATCTTCTGTGTTTTGCGCAGAAAGATACCCAAAGACCTTTCCGGCTGTGGGTTGCAGCTGTGCTACTTACAGCATAAAACAATACCTTGGACATCACCTCCTGAGAGTCATCGGTCCCAACTGAAACAGGACTGAAAGACAAATTATGCAGTGTACTTTCCTTAATTCAGTTTATCATCTCCTTTTGGCTGACTAAGTCCTCTGCGTTGAACTGCATTTACTGCCATTGTTTATCATCTTCTTGAACTTTACAGGACATACATAAAATGTTCGATAAAATGTGTATACCTTGTGAATGCATTAAAATCAGTGCCAGGAGCAACCTGTCTTTGGACACAGGTGACAAATTTGAATGAAAGCCAAAGAAAAGGTGCGCAAAACTCACAAAATTATGCTGTCAGTACCACCATAATTTAACGAGTCTTTGTTTGCTCCAACTGACCCTGCACAATGGGCCCAACTGATACCAATATTCTTATAATGCATATACTTTTCACAACACGACTTACAGTGCTGAGGTGCACATTGCCAATCAAATCTCTTCACGGAAACATTTCGTTCACACTGTAAAACAAGTTTTGTTCGCAAACAAGTAATTTTGTAAATTTCTGATGCGGACCTTTCATGCGCAATTTTTTGGTAAACTCTTCTAGGACTGAATGTCGCTCCAGTCCAGTTGTCAGCGGACAATTCGATCCTTTGCATATTATACTGTGTTAAAAACAGCAAAACATTATCTTGAAATCGGTGCCAGGAACAACCTGGCTTTGGACAGAGGTGACAAACTTTGAATGAAAGCTGAAGAATAAACAGCAGCAAAGCTCACAAAGTTTATGCTCTCAGTACCACCGTGATTTGACCAGGTCATGTACGCTCCAACTGACCCTGTACTATGGGCCCAACTGATACAAATATTCTACTACTGGAGTCGAACACCACAGTTGATATTAATGGCATACAGTGCTGACGAACTCACTGCCAAACAAATCTCTTCAATGGAACATCAGATTCAAATCATAATACGAGTCTAGGTCATGGGCACATTGAATAAGTCAGTTTAAACTTGGGAAATCAGCGATTTAACATGTGCAGGGTGCGTGCGTGTGTGTGTGCGTGTTAATCGGAAAGAAAGGTGTAACTGAAACATAGCACACCTCACATTCAAAAACACAAGAAGCGATCACTGCCAATCTGTACAAAAACCGAAGGAGAGAGGGGGGGTAGAGGGAGGGAAGGAGAGAGAGAGAGAGAGAGAGAGAGAGAGAGAGAGAGAGAGAGAGAGGAGAGAGAGAGAGAGACCTACAACACTAGTACAAGACTGAGCCCATTCTGTTTCGGGACCTCATCGTGTGCGTGTGTGCGTGCGTGTGTGTGCGTGTGTGTGCGTGCGTGTGTGTGCGTGCATGTGTGCGTGTGTGCATGTGTGTGTATGTGCGTGGGGGTACGTAGATGTCGTTCCTTCTCTGGGTTGGTCTCTCAGCTTTGCAGGGAGAGAAAATTCAAGAAAGGTCTGTTGGATACGAAGCAAGCAAACTCATCCTGCATTGCTAATGCATGGCAGATCTGCCGATACTAATTCTTTTTTGATTCCTTTTCTTCTATATAGGTTTGCAGGTCTGCTCGAAACGAAGCAACCGGGTCGGTGTTTCTGCCTAGATCTACTACTGATGAGCTGATGGCGCAACACTGAGCCCGAGCTAGGTACAACGATAGACTTCGCGATCGATATATACGATCATGTCGATCGGGCGCGTACTGTAGATCTACGCATGACAAGCTAGTGTGACAATGGTATTTCTGTCGCGTGACAATGGTATTTCTGTCGCGTGACAATGGTATTTCTGTCGCGTGACAATGGTATTTCTGTCGCGTGACAATGGTATTTCTATCGCGTGACAGATATCTTTTTCATGGCAGTGACGTAGGTGTTTTCTTGCCTTTGGCCAGGTTCAATTACAACCAATTATTTTCTCACTTTTCACCGGCTGCGGGAGAGCACAGTAGACTCGCATCTGCGGTGAGCAAGCCGAACGAAACTCGCGACCGATCCGCCAGTTCAAAGGAACTGGATTCATGGCGAGCTATCCGACTTCCGCTCGACATCGTCCGATATCCACTGCTCAAGGCGCTACAAAGTGACTACGATGCTGTAGCCTACTTCCGTAACGACCTCAGCTCGACACAGGATTTAAATACTTCAGAAAAAAACCCATTCAAGTCTTTCGTTACTATTCATGCACTTGCACAAGATGTAGAGTCCACGCGTTATGGACACGACCATTCCATTCATTCGCTGCTTGGGCAACCCAAGCCTCGGATCAAGAATCTTTACTCGGCCGGTCACAAACACTTTTCCAGGTGAGATTATGAGCCGGCGTCACAGAGCAGATTATCCCCCCCTAATTTTATCCCCCCCCCTCCCCCAGATAATCTGCTCCGGAGTATTTTATC
>JAOWAW010123309.1:0-12202 GCA_028565695.1 Nicola tetela
TAGCGTAGGCCTTCACAAACGCAGCCTCCGTCAAGACTCCTCCGGGTGCCACCGTTAGAAATGCTTTGTGGAGTTCCTTCACCACCTGCTTATTGTAGTGTGTCGCGTTGATGACCTTCTCCAAGAGAGAACTGTCAAGCCGTAAACGTGAACTTACGCAAATGCAACCCATTCTGCATGTCGAATCTGTAATGGATTACCGGTCGAAACTTTCGAAAGATGTCTGTCACAATCGCTCCAAACCTTGCAATTGCTGCCATCATCTCTAGCTCTCAAAGTCGCGTTTAATACCTGCGGCGGTCCACGTGTTTCCATTTGAAATTACGCACCATCGGTAAACAGCCGAAACGCTGTCGCCGGAGTGCCTCCGCTGCAGCTGAGTATCGCGAAGCCCCAAACAAGGAATAGGGGAGATTTACAACGTGTGGAGGCGTCGCGTGTTTTCCTGTTTGTTACAATACGCAGAGTAATAGTGAAACGATACAACCTTGCAATGCCCTGCACCGCCATTAGTTATTTATTCCATGTGGCTTAAGGCTGGCACAGTAGATGATCTATCCGCGCCCGAGGTGCTCACGGCGACAGCCGACTGCTATTTACTTTACAGTGCGGGCCACCGTATCCGGGGAAAGATATCCTGTCGTTTTCTACCAAATCCATATTGGCGAATCCTGGGAATGCTGATGATTGCCTCTTCCGGGGAATTTCTAGCGTTACCGACTTCTCCAACTAATTGTTTGGCGAGGGTCCGGCAACGTTCGCTGACGTAAAGTCAGCTGAAGTAGGATCCGCGCGTGCACGTGTCCGGGCGCTTACACCGTTGCCAGGCTTCTGTGACCAACCGCATGATACTACATGGTAAATGAATGGTAGGATCGTGATCTCATCGTAACAGTCTCACACTCGCGTTGTCGCGCCCATATACGCTGATCACCTTGCCCATGTGCGCTCTGTTAGCCAAGTTCTTCAATCTAAAATGCCCATACCGTCTTGTGCAGCAGCTGGGATTTACTGATACACTGACGAGCGCGTTCAGCAGTTGTTCTCTTGCCCCAAATGGGCTTTGTTTGAGGTCGTTAATTCCGTTTCGAATGTTGCATATGCATGTAACTGATGCTTTCTGCAGCAGAGGTCTGTGGAAAACATGCGTGTCCTCTTTGAATAGAAGAGCCACAACTGCTCGTGAAACGAATTCTACTTTAGGATATGGGCATACCGAACTGATAGTCGATTCTGGTATAGAGCCGTGTCTGAACAGCTGGTGTAGGCCAGACTCGAAAAATACAAGCATGCCTCTATAGTACCCTAATTAATTAGAATGCCTTCAGGGTGATCCCCTTGCTGGGGACAGGCTTTGGTAAAGAAGGCTCTGATAGTTTTTCGCATAATATGGCCTTTTTTTGAAAAATCGCATATTGGGCTTCTATCGCATAAACAGTTAAAAATTTGGCATAATCTTAGCAAAAACGAGCGAAAGCAGTACAGGGCGCGGCTTGCCATGTCTGCTCTCTATATTGTTGATAGTCACATTTCACCATACGTATACTGTCCATACCTCTTAATCCTATTGCAATCTCGCTTGCCAGCTTAAGGATTGCACTAACCTTTGGTCCATTTAATAACTCTGCTTTCCTCAGATACCTGTGACGTTCAGGTAATACATGACAACGTCCATACTTTGCATTCACATACTAGCGTTTAGCGTGGAATAGTGCCATTTAACCCGCCTGTGACATGGCAGCCACACTGTAATTGCCCCATGGAATTAAGCATAATTTAGCACACTCATCTGAATGCAGTAGCATAACCCATCTTTTCTTTAGCATCTTATGCAAGGAAAAGCGTATTAGGCTGATTTTTTGGCATAATTCGCCAAAGCCTAGTTTTCTACCTGGTCGCTCGACGACAGACCATGCAACATGTTTTTCGCATCCTTGCAGAGCGGATAAAGGTGATAATGTAGCAGCCAAAAAGTTACACTTTCAAAAGGCGTTTGAGAAGGTCTGCCGGCATAGGACTGCCGCACAAGTTAGCCAAGTCGGGCGTGCGACCCCACTCGCTGGCCTGGGTAGCGAACTGTCTTTCGAACCGTGCACTCTCACTGAATCAGTCGAACTTGGCTCTACGCAGTCCTCCCCGCTGGCGACGACGTTGACAGCTTGAAGTGCCCCCAGGCTCGCATCTTGGACCTATTCTGTTTGCCGTATTTATAATTATATCAACGACCTTCCGATGAGTTATCCTACGTCCACGGAGCTCTATGCAGACGACGCTCTACTACTTGAAACTGTCAGTAGGAAGAACCCAAAAGTGAGCATTGGCCACCTTCAGCTGGCAGTCTCTTCGGCATCGCGAACTGGCCATTGATGGGGCGAGGGCGATCTGCTCCATCAAAACTGATCTCTTGCAAATCACCCGCTCTCCGTCTTCCAAGGCCCGTAAGTTACGATAAATATGAAATCATACGAGAGCCCGTGCAGGTGATCGATCATCATAAGCATCTTGCTGTTTAATATTCTTTCGAACAACCTCAAGTGGCCCCGTCAAATACATGATATGATATCGTTTGTGCTGGGAAAACACTCGCTGGTCTTCTTCGATAGCCACATGTTGAAAGACTTGTCACGATGCATTGCTGCGAAACTGTGCTGTTACTACACCCGTCTAACGCTAGACTACGCTAGTTCCACATGGCATGGCGCACTAACAGCTGAGCAAGCTCTTTCTCTAGAGCGCCTCTAAGCAACTGTAGCTCCCTCGCTTCCGAATCCATGCGGACTGGAGAACACCGAAGTGAGTTCTTTTAGAATCTCTGCAATGGCCTGCTCTCTTCTGGCGGCGTAAAACAGCCTGCACGGTGTTATCCCCATCGCCTGCTCAGCGCAGAGTTTTGCCTTCGGCAGGGCTCTTCGCTTTGCAGCGATTTCTCTGGTCTCGGGCTGCCGCAGCACGCTGAGCGTGTTCGTGTGCAGTTCCCTGCTCGGTGATGAAGGGAACCGCTTGGAGCGCGTCCAGCTGCAGGCTGCTAGGGCCATGGTCCGCATGTCGCACCTCAGCCGCCAACAGCTTTTGGCCTGTGCTAACCTACCTAGTCTGTGCTGGAGGAAGAGAATTCACCGTCTTGAAATGCTGTGGAAGCTCGTCAACAACCAGTGTCCGCCCCAGCTCCAAAATCTTCTGCCCGAAGCTGTCTCCTCGCGCTGTCACTACTCACTTCGAGCTGCACACACTATAGAGTTTCCTAGCTTCAGCTCTACTCGGACCTTGGGTTCCTTTCTTGGCCTTGCCATCCCTGAATGGAACTCTCTTCCAGGTCGCATCACCTCGGCTTCCAGCAGCCTTGCTTTCCATAGCAGTATCTGTAGGGTTTTTGATTCCGATCGTTTTTCTCTTGGTTTTAGTTGGTGTTTTCCTTTCTCCCTCTCCCTGTAGTTTCTGTCTTCTTTGTATCCTTCTTTCTCTTAGAGAGCCCCTGAATTAGCCTTTGGCTACTGGGCAATCCGTACATGAAATTGGCTAATAATAATCGAAGCATAACGGATGCGTGAGAACAGCAGGCGAGAGGATCCCTAGAACGATAGCAAGAGTTCGTGTGAGAATCCCATTGGTTATTCATACAGGAATTTTCAGTACGAGTGAGTAAATATCTTCCTTGAAGCAGTCTTGCTCAGTTATCCAGAAATCGTGGAGTTTTTCCGAAGGAAACTTCTAGGCGTCTTCTCTGTGACAGCATCTCGTATACCCTATTCCGTGACCGTTTTAGTTGGTTCCAAGAGCTCGCGGCGTCCGCATTTTTGAGAAGGCACAACGAAGCCTTGTGTCTTGTGGAGTCTTTCCTTCAATGCCACTACCATACCCATGTTAGCGATCAACAATGTCCATCTTGTAGACCAAAGCCATCGGATGACTGCCATATTCATTATGAAAATTGGCCAGAAGGCACAACATCGGTGAATTTGTGTCGCCTGCAAGTTGAACTGCGGAAAGGCAGTGATGAATGATGATTTGCAGTGCGTTGAACGCTTACTGACGTATCAGATCAATCCCATTAACGATTACAAGTGGAAATATGAAAAGTGGGCGTTTTGCACACGTCACGATGTATTCCTAGATGCAGACAAGCAACTACTAAACGTATCAGCGGTCGCCATAGCGGTATGCCTGGGAAGAAAGGAGATTGTATGCTGTTTCTTTCGAAGCTTAGCCGGACAGTCTAATATGAGGAGTTTGATTTCCTTCCTCTCTGAGGGGCATAAGGCATGCGCAATTGCCATTCTTATAAACGACAAAGACATGCTTTCGGTTCTGCGACCTTTCTATCAATCAGATCAGCGAACATCGGCCTTTTATGACTAGGTCAACCATTTACTATGATTATATTGACTACCCGAGGCAGCAGCTTATCGATGGGAGTAACCTCTGTCTTCCGTGTCCAGCAAATTCAACCAAATGAAGCTTGCAAAGTCGACCCTTGATGTCATACTTCAGGAGGTATGGCCGGCGGCAGGAACAGCTGACAGCGACTCCGCTTTTACTACTGTGGCCCAATCAGGCTTTTTGTCCGTGAACACGAAGGTCATCAAGAAAATCCTGTTCGAAATTTCGAAGAAGCGACGACGGGACGCCTTCATTAACATATCCGACAGAACACACAGTGTCAGCGGCCGCGAGCGCTTAGAAATTTGTTTGTTGTGGGATGCCATTGCAACGAGATGCTCCTCGATCTTGCGAGAGGCACTGCTGTTTGGTTTTCACAGTGTGAATACATACAACCCTTCGACAATTGTGCAGCGAGATCCTTTGTACGAAACACCTTGCCAATTAGTGTGGCCAGCCGGTACGTATCTATTGCTCGAAGCGGGAGTAAAGAAAAACTCGACGCAAATGGAGAAGTATCCAAGTTACGTGGTGGAATGGCAGCCGAGCTTGTTGCAGCTGTGCTTGAACGAAATCCGCTTGTCATTTCGTCAGCCAATACAGATGAGCGTGCGAGAGCTTCCTCTACCGAAAGGCATCAAACGACGTGTATTGTTCAAATGAACTGTGAAGGATAATTGGAACTATCAAGCAGTAAAAAGATTGCCATGTTAGAACCTCTTCAGTTTATTTTGTCTCAATCGGAATGTTCCTTGTAGGTTGCACTGGCGCATCGAGAGAAGTTGTCTCAAACCCTTTGTAATGTTTAGTCACTGAGCCTAGTTCCTGACCACGCTCTTAAAATGTTGACAATACGTTACAACTTTTTTTTCTCCTAACAAGTCTTTAAATTCTTTTGAGCTATTTACCTCGTTTTTGTTGAAATACTCAGATTATTTTATTCTGAGTGGTCGGTGTGAGGAGGAGAAACTGAAGATGAGGAAGCCTAGGATAAAGACAGGGATGGTCGTTTGTCGTAGACTAGAGTGCGTGAATCAGGAAACTTGAAGGTCGTGCTGCGTAGTATTATGTCCAAGTTATCGATGATGTAAAAGAGTAGAACTTGTTTTACTTCCTTTGAGCGCATACAGTGAATCCAATGTGAGTTTTGTTTTAATGTGGTTCGCTGCAGCATCATGCGTCAACTGTGCCTGCGTGGGATTATAGGCAGATAAGCGTGAATAATCAAATACGTCATTTTCTCTCTCACTTTCAAAAGTGTTGCCTCCTTCTGGTTGGCATTCAAGAACTATTCCAGAAATAACAACTCTCGATTACACTTTTTGAACATCGTCATTAAACTGAATTTTTGTTTTCTAGATTTAGGACATGCATGCTAAGAGAGCATCAGTACTCGATCCTGTTCAACACTGATTAATCGGGACTAATTCAATGAGTGGTTATTGAGCAGCGTCGGCAGACCATGCCACTATAAATGGGTGGAGAGTGCGTTTGAAAGCTCTAGAAGATTCATCTTTGTTTCATATCCTGTAAGCTTGGTTTTTCTTCGTATCCGGAAAGCTGGCATTGCTAAAGAGCTTTTAGAAAAATTCACTGAGCCGTCTCTTGTACAAAACGACTGTATCAGAGGTCAGTTTCGATAATACAAAAGTTTAATCGACCTTACATCGGGATTTTAAAAAAAAAATAATTAAATCCTCAGCACGAGGCTTATCGGCCAATTAATGTCGAGGCACATAAATTCCGAGGCGTAAGAGAGGCTTTTATCCGAGGGTTTTAGTGCAGCCGATAAAGCCGGGTGCGACGGATTTAATATGCGTATCTCAGCGGAGTATATTGGTGTTATTACCCGCTTAAAGCGGGATTTATCGGCCAATTGCAATAAACCTCGCTTACTGTAAGTATGGGATCCAATATACATGACGTACATGTATAAAACACGGATGGAGGTGAGATACTAAAAGTTTTTGGCCCAAGTAGATTAAGAGTTGTTAGCATAGATGACTTTAGTTAGAATACATCCATAGCAGGTGGGAACAAGAACCTTTCCCTGTCACGAGGAATACTATTCAAGACGTTTAAGGATGGCTTCCCCCATCACGTACAAGTACAGCCCATCATCATACAATATAGCCTATCATTATACAGTACAGCGTTCAGACGCAGAATCGATCTGTAGTTACTTCTCCGCTCCGTTCTTGAGTTTCATGTTTTTCTCTGGCCAAGGCTCCAGACTATTCTTTTCCGTGCCTGCCGATATAGCGTCGATCTCTGTTTGGCACAAATCTGCCCTCCTCTTCTGTCTTGCTTCAATTCGAGAACAATCCATGCAACCTGAGTGTTATTTTGCCAGCCAAGGCAGTATGCCTTATTTATGCCTTGCAACCATTAGCCTTGCGATCTTTCCGAAAGCCGGAGTTGTTTCAGTCATCGAATGAACCGAACCTGTTATGGTTGCCCAGATAAGTTGTTCTAAAGGGCGACTACTGCAGAGCTGCTCGAAATGGTGTCCCGACTAGTCCTGTTTGTCGTCGACCCCGAGCTGTCCGACCTGGCTCATTTATAGTCCGCCGCCCTATTTGCCATTAGGCGTGTTCAACGAATACAGATTCAACGACATACCTGTTCAGTGACATAAATATTCGACGCACGTAGTTTTCGTTTTAGGAAAACGTCAAGATCTTCAAGATTTCTTTCTTTTACTCTTCTTTACCCCAAACGTCGACAGACTGAGTTACAAAATGTTTGACAATTCTAGCTCAGCAACTTACAATAAGGGACAATGAAATGGCACGAATTCAAATTCAATTCAAACCGTAACCTCGAGTACAAGGTTGTGTGGTATCCTGTGCAAAAATTCAAGGAGGCTACCATTGTTCGAATGAATTGACGAGTGAACGAAGGCGACGGTCACGTTGAATATACTTTCCTTTCTTTTAAGGGGCGCCATCCCCAGCCAGAACCCTTTCCATCTGTTGTTCAGTGGCTTTCTGCTCAAGCTTGATGGTTTCTACGGTTTCCAAAGCGTTGGGTGATGGCAAGAAACTGATGAAGATAATCGGAGGTGCCATCCTTCAACCGAATCGTTCGTCCGTTCATGGCTGTCCATGGTTCTTTGGGGGGACATCCCATAAAATCGGAGGAAATTGAGGAACTCGGCGCTGACCATTTGCGCGATGTAGTATGACTTGACATGTTCAAAAATCGGCGGCAATTCTTCTGAAGCATTTTGTTCCAGGATCACGCAATAATCGTTGACATCTCCAACTGGAACAAAGGCCAAGGTCAGGATTTGCCTTTCCCACAGTGCAAACTCAGGGTGAGTGGCCATGTCTTTCTTGCAATCCCTCCGATTGTATATTCCGGAAGATGTTCTGACAAAGGTGGAATAGTAGCCTGTAACCTCAATATTAGGAAAGAATTTATTGCTCCGCTTTCAAAGTCGGACAACGCACGACTTGCTTGCAAGTCAGGCCTATATTCTTACGACTGCTGGAAGAGTGTGTCGTACGAAGCCTGAGTCTTGCTCGTCATCAAAGCGTACACCAAGGGAAGAACGCTGTTCATAAACAGAACGAGAACAGTATAAAGCTGGGAAAATGGCCTAGGAGCAGTTTTAAAGGAGTCATTAGTGAACCTCCATATTTCGTGTAGTGGCAAAAATGAGCGACCTCTGCTCACCAGTGTCTGGCCAGCTGTCAAAGAGAAGGAAGTTACCTTCCTGTCACATTTCCAATACACTACTTCCCCGTGCCGACTCGTCATTGCCTTTAACGTACGCATATCTATAGCTCTCAGATAGTATCATTTGTCCACGTCTCTTCGTAGGAGTCGCATATTCTAGCTTCATGCAACTCCTGACTGACCACAACTTGACAGCCGAGTCGGAGGTACCGCAAGTCCGAAACGCACAGAACCGACAAATTCCCTTCTTTTATCGGCAAAGAAGGGAGCAGCATTTGCTTTGGCGATGAAATAGGTCTACACTACCTACAACACTATCGCTCAACTTGGAAAGGACGGCGAGGTTTAATTTAGCTCAGCAGTTTCTCCTTCCCACTCTTTTGTCTTTAACCAGCGTTCTCTACACTGAGTTTTATCTGCAGCAGTGGCAGTGTTAGCAGAGCCTATGTCAATAAACTTTGGGATGTTTCCTTCAAGTGTACTAACCTTCAGAAAAAGAGCATGTTCTCTTTCTTCGCAATCACCTAGTTCCCGCGTTAGAGCAGAGATCTTATCGCTTAGCCTGACTTCATTAATCAGATTTCTCAGCTTCCATGGCCTTTCTCGTGTCTAACATCATCGATCGTATTTCACTCAGCCGGTCTGCATTCTGCCTGGAAATTTTCGCCGAGTCATTGCATACACGCATGATTCAGCTCTTCCGGCTGGTTACTACTGAGGTTAGTAATTCGATTCGATTTCAGGGATCCTGACTGGGATGACATTTATTCGAAAGCATTCCCAACTCTGTACTCCTTTTTTTTATCATTTACCAACTCATGAAGGCAGAGGCACGTCCGCCGAAACGTCTTGAAAAATATTGATAGACTGGTGAGTTGGGAATGCTTTCGAATAAGTAATTCGATTGTTGAGCAAATCTGAGCTGCAGTTCTGCCATTAACATACCTGACGCACGCGCATAGTATAGAAAGTTGACATGAGCCAGTGCTGCTAACTCGTCCGATTTATCGAACAGTGTCTGAATTCCTGAAATCTGATGCCTTGTCCTATTGCCCGTCCGACGCAGTTGCTTGTCCGAAAAACCGTACGTTGTCCGATAATTATAGTATTTATTATTATATTATAATAATAAAATAAGTAATAAAGTAGTCCTTTTTAACATAAAGAGGATTTCCCAGCACACCAGCCACAAGAAACATTTTTTCACGAGACGTTTCGCCAGAAATGCCTCTGGTTTCGTCAGTCATAAGAAAGACAAAGGAGTACAGAAAGCTAGAGACACTTTTACTATCCCACTGAGGCATATCATTGCGTGAAAACCGTACAAAGTGTGACAATCTCTTTCTAAGCAACGTGTTCCCTGACGTACATGGATGCACATACCATATGTGCTGTACATGTATGTATGATGCATTAATCGTTCTCTCATCTTTTTTATATTTTGCGTAGTAAATCGTCAGACTCGGGTAGCAGCCCCACCCCAGCAATGTTCAGTATACATGTACATTTTGCCGCCGGCGTGACTCATACTGACTCTACCGTTCGTGCGAGGTGCGTGATTGCCATGGCAACCAAGAGTCCCCCCTGGTGTGTGGGAATTTTTTATAAAGTTCGATTTTCAACAGCACTGCAGTAGCTAGCAGGCAGTATAGAAGAGCTCATATATTTTGCAAGCGCCCTGATTTCTCTCTGCTACAATCACACCCTTTTTTCACTGAGTCTTTGCATGCATATCGCGCGTTTCAATGAGATTTATCCCTGACCGATGCCACGCGAAGTCATTGATATGCATGCCCATTTATGGCTGCCTCTTAATGAAAATTGGCATTTTGTTCTCCAGTGAAATCATCCCTTACCATTGTTATGAACAACCTAGCTCTCTACCATACAAACCTATTTGTAATCCGTCCCAGTCTCATCCTGGACCAGATCTCGGACTACAGCAGCATTCTCCTCGGTGGAGCTCATGAGTTAGAGCACGGACGTAGAGAGCCACGAGATAAATGAATAATATTGTATTGAAGCTTAAGTGCCCCTAGTTGTGGAATCCTGTCAAGTGTTTTGATTCCCTTGCATGCGATTATTGCCTTTGTCTATTTTCCACATAGACGATATCGATCTGTCCGCGCCTTTCGTGCAGACGTCCTGACAAAGTCCAGGTTGAGTCAAGACGAGATATCCCCACGGCCTGCCGCTGCTGACGTGTCTGGAACTCACTTACTGTAGCCCGCTGAGTGATAATAGCTGTAGCTGTCAACGTCATCGTGGTAATGCCAGCATGTGCATGTGTTGACAAACGATTAGCGTTCGCACAACCGCCCACCCGCGCCAGGCTACAACGTCGCTGATCCTGCTCTCGCCCAGCTAGAGAGAAATCAGTACGCTGTCCGCAAGCCAGTAAAAACAACCGTCGACATCGAACGCTAGCTTACCTGAGATGTGAAGACACACCTGCACATGTACAGCTTCATACATACCTCACTTTTCTGGTACTATCAGGAAATTACATTGCTTTCAGGATCTCCGATATAATTTTCCGGAGGCTCAAACAGTACCAGGATTTGTTACCGGTACCGCTGGGTGTTGGCCGATGATTTTGTTTGCAATTGTGCAGTATGTTAGTGATTATTGCTGTCCGTGACTAGCGCTTAAGATACCAAACTATATCAAATTCTGGTCTACTTTCTTAGACTTGAACCATAAAATTATTAAAACGAGCAGTTACAGTTAGTATTTCTTCCAGGTGTGAAGGCTACATCCCGCGGAAAAATTCGGAAGAATACCGCCAGGCTGCCTGAGAGCCCTGGCGATTGTTACCTCGCAGGTACCAATAAAATCCGTAGTTTCAAATTTACCCCAGCCGGGCTCGAGAACGTGTCGTTGAGTCGTTGCCATATACGTCGCAAGATGGCAAATGGAAGGGTGTAATAGGGGGACGTTCCATAGGTCCGGCACTGCTGATCGTGGAAAGACCAACCGCGCATTCTCTGCCGCTACAGCCACTGGTATTAAAACGGCCGTACCAAGCTATCACGTGTATCTTAGCGGCCCCATCACGCAAGGGTCACTCGGACAACAACAAAGCAAAGAAAGGGATCGCTTATAGAGGACTTCAATCTAACAATAGCTTTCCAAAATCAGTCCTACATTGCTCAATGCAACCACTGTTGCCACATCTCGGTGAAATGATCTTCATGTCAATTATGCTTATTACGTGTTTCACCATGCTACTGACTCTGCAAACGTATTTTGATAAGACTGAGGCTTAATTTTAACTCTATGGCCATGGTAGTGGCTCCCAAATCAGATAGTCTGCCGGCTATCCTACAACATACCCAACAGAAACAGACTGAACAATACGCTTACATACGCAATAAGTCATTCTCATTCATAATGTTCATCGAGGAAAATAACGAATTATAACACAGCTTTGACATGATATCTCACAAATATTATCGTCGCAATGTGACAAACGTAGGGGTTCAGCACAAGTGTCGGAGCCAAGCTCGAATGCGACACATCTGTTCAGTTGCTGTACATAAATATTAAAGAGTGCCTGTGCAATTCAATTTATTCAATTCTTCAGCCCAGCAAGCAGTCATTCTCCTTCCAGAAATTCTCGAATTTGCGCGTCTAGTCTGACTGTTTTGCTGAATTCCTGACGGTCGATTCTTCCGTCCTCGTTCAGGTCCATGTCGGCAAAAACGGCCTTCGTTCTTTCTGCGAGAGCTTCTTCTTGCTGCTGAAGTTGAAATTGGTGAGCGCAGATGCTCATGCGAGAGGTTGACAATGAGCCAGAAGATCTCCGACCAGGCAATGGACTACTTGGAGACGACGCGCTGCTCGACCGCCGTGAGCTCGAGCGCTCTTTACCCACGAGCTGATCGAGTGCTCTGAAAATCTCTCTCATCTCTTCTTCTGCTATCTCTCCGTCGCCATTCACGTCGAACACGCGAAAAAGCCAATCTACTTTCTCGTCCGTACAGCCACGCTGCATGACGGACAACGCCCGGGCATAGTCGCTAAACTCCATCCGCCCGAGCGAGCGTTCGTCGAAGCTACGGAAATGTGCGACGCAAAAGCGGTCGCGTCGACGGCTATCGGAAAGTACATAGCGTAGGCCTTCACAAACGCAGCCTCC
>JAOWAW010123331.1:0-12201 GCA_028565695.1 Nicola tetela
AAGAAGAAGAAGAAGAAGAAGAAGAAGAAGAAGAAGAAGAAGAAGAAGAAGAAGAAGAAGAAGAAGAAGAAGGTCTTACAATGGTCACTTTCAAGAGCTTATATTATACTTTTCAATATGTTCCTCTTATTTCTGCTGTTGTCCTCTACCCTCTGAAGTATATCATCTTTAATAATTAAAGCAGAGCTGTTAACTAATCACAATATCCAGGGGTAACTTCCCGTCACAAAGCACGCTCGACAAGAAACATTGGTGCAAGGAGTTGAAAAGCTGTATCAAAGACTCAAGGAAGATCCACATGGCGCATGACCATAACAAAAATGGCAGATTACCATAGCAACAAGTATTAAGGAAAAAATCTTTTATTACAGACGCGACAGAAACGAATTGAAACGTAGTCTACGCTTCAAGCCAATCTGTGTGGCTCATCATCAG
Organism: Nicola tetela; assembly: GCA_028565695.1. Lineage (NCBI taxonomy): Eukaryota > Metazoa > Porifera > Calcarea > Clathrinida > Clathrinidae > Nicola > Nicola tetela. The sequence goes on from JAOWAW010123331.1 coordinate 436, forward strand.
GTAATATAGACTACGCGTGATCTGTTGAAGAAACGGAAATACAAGCATCGCGTATGGAACGCCATAAACATGCAGAGGTGAATGGGGTGCACCCCGGTACCGGTAAACAACAACATCGTCGTGCTGACGATGTCAATCTACGTGCGTCTGCACCCGGACGAATGAGCGCACCTCGTGGGGCAAGCGCTGTTTCCATCCACCACAGAGCAGCCGGAAGTAACTGAGGTTATTGCGGTCGCGACCACCAACCAGGCAAATCACACTGCCCTGCGGCTGGGAAGACCTGCAATTTTTGCAAGAAGATTGGTCATTTTTCGTCTGTGTGCCGTAGTAAGCGGGCAGGCAATGCCAAGTCCACATCATTGAGATACTCCAGCCGATCCAAGTCTGGACATCGCCCAGTCCAGCGTAGTACTGTCTCCCTCATGACTGATCAAGATCTTCCTTCAGCGGCTGATCGAGACGCCGATGACGAAGAGAGTGACAATGAATACGTTTTCACATGTGACGGATCGCCTACAACCCACCCTGTCCTTCCGCACGCTGTACTGTCAATCGCAGGTATTGAAATAAATACCATCATTGACTCAGTACTGGCGCTACTGTCAACATCCTTGGCATGGACGACTTCAACAAAATTAAGTCTCGTGTTACTCTCCTGTCAACGGACACGCAGCTATTCCCGTACAAGGCTGACAAGCCAGTTGCCCTCGCTGGCAAAGTTTTCATGCAAAGTCACTGCCGTGGCCAACGGTCAGTGCACAGACGCCATGTCTGAGGTGGCTCGGGATCACGGGCGACATCGCTGCTGAGTTATCGCACCGCGCCTGCCCTTCAGCCCGTGGAAATAGTTCTTACGGCTCTACCTACAAGGACGTTCTCGGGAGTCTCCCTTGATGACTACCCGACATGGTTTACTGGCATGACACTCAGAAGGCTGACAGATGTTGCGGTCAAGCTTCATGTTGATCCTGAAGTTCCTCTTGTCGCGCAGCGACATCGCCAAGTTCCCTTTCATCTTCGTGATAAGTTGGACGCCAAGCTCAACCAACTTCAGGAAGATGGCATCATCGAGCCCTCTACTGGCCCAGCGCAACGGGTATCACCAATCGTCGTTCAATCCAAGCTGAAGGCCCGATGAAACTCACCTCTGTGTTGACATGCACTACCCAAATGCAGCGATTAAGCGTGAACGACACATCGCCCCTACTCTGGATCAGCTCGCAACCGAGCTGAAAGGTTCATCTATCTTCTCCAAGCTTAATCCCCGCGAAGGATATCATCAACTCAAACTTGATGAGAACAGTCGCTACATCACTACGTTTTCAACACACCGTGGTCTTTATCGCTATACTCGACTCAACTTCGGAGTATCATCTGCAGCGGAAGTCTTCCAAAAGACCATTGCAAATGTTATTGCAGACATCGATGGCGCCATCAACATCAGCGATGACGTTCTCGTCCATGGCAAGGATCAAGTCGAACATGACGAAAAGCTCCGCAGAGTACTTAACGCAGTTCGCGGAGCGTCACCTCACACTACGTCATGACAAGTGCCTAATCGGCCAGTCCAGTGTTGAGTACTACGGTTTCATCTTCTCTGGTGCTGGGATCACCCCAAGCCCAACAAAAGTAAATGCCATCATGGCAGCAGCAACTCCACAAGACGCTGCTCAAGTCCACAGCTTTCTTGGCCTTGTCAACTATCTCACAAGGTTCATCCCTCACTTAGCCACTACTGCAAACCCATTACGGCAGCTGACCAAGAAGGCAACAGAATGGTGTTGGAGACCTGAACATGACGCTGCTTATAAACAAATCAAAGCTGAACTCACCAACGCGCCGACAATGGCATATTTCGACATTGGCCATCAGACTGAGCTTCTGGTTGACACAAGTCCTGTTGGTCTTGGAGCCATGCTGACACAGCATGATCAGGCTGGACAAGTTCACCCCATTGCATATATCAACTGGTCATTGACAGCTGTTGAGCAACGGTATTCAAAGACGTAAAGAGAGGCACTCACCATCGTGTGGGCATGTGAACGCCTTCATGTGTATCTGTGTGGCCAGACGTTCACCCTACTCACTGACCACAAGCCCCTTGTCTCCATTTTCAACAGACCGTACAAGCAGGCCATCTGCCTGACTTGAGAGATGATCACTTTACCTGCAACCTTATGACATGGAAATCATCTACCACCCAGGTGCTGACAACCCTGCAGATTTCTTGTCATGACATCCTGTCACTGAACAGCAAACCTCCTCTCGTGAAGAGCGCATTGCTGAAGAATACTTACAGTGAATTGTCGATGAATCACGTCCACATGCAATCACCCTTACTGAGCTGCAACAAGAGTCCGTAGCAGACCCCATCATTCAAGATGTTTGCCGCACTCTGCAACATTGCCAGTGGTGCCACAACAAAAGTGATGCTGCAGTTCAGGCATTCAAGTCCCTTCAAGACGAGCTGACTCTCAAGGATGGTCTTCTCTTGCGTGGTACCAGAATTGTTCTACCAACATCGATTCAGATCAAAGTTGTGCAACTTGCCCATGAAGGCCACCGGGGTTGCACCAAAACTTTGGAATTGCTTTGCAGCAAAGTATGTTTTGCAGGAATGACGAATGCCGCCTGCTCCTTCCTTGCACAGTGTCTACCGTGCCAGGCTGTTACACCAGCACTTAATGCAGAGCCAGTCAAGAGCTCCCCTCTCCCACGAGGGCCATGGAGCGAACTCTCTGCAGATTTTTTCAGCCCGCTCAACGGCGGTGAATATCTGCTAGTGGTTATCGATGACTACACAAGATATCCTATCGTCCAGACAGTCCACTCAATATCAGCCGATGCCACTATTGCCACACTTGATGACACCTTTTCGATCTTTGGAGTGCCTGACCAGTTGAAGACAGACAACGGTCCGCCTTTCACCAGCGACAAGTTTTATGCTATCTCCAAGCATCTTGGCTTTTGGCACCGCTGCATTACACCTGCTCACCCTTGTGCGAATGGTGAAGCCGGGCGTTTCACACGAAACCTAAAGAAGGTCATTCAATCAGCAGTTGTGGAACACAGGCCATGGAAGCAAGTGCTGCAAATATTTCTCTGGAATTATCGTGCAGCACCACACACAACAACTGGCCACACACCATCCTCGCTTCTTTTTTCATATGCGCCAAGAGCTCACCTTCCTGCTGCCACTCCTATGTTTTTGCCTGATGATTCTGATATACGTAAAAGAGGTGCTGACAGGAAAACTCGCCAGAAGACTTATGTTGATCAGACCAGGCACACAACCAAACAGAAGTTGGTGATTGGAGATAAAGTCCTGATTCATCAAGCTGGTGATCGCAAATCAACCCTGATCTTCTCACTGACGCCTGGTGTTGTCACAGTAGTTAATCACTCCATTGTGACCGCTAAGTTCCCAGTGGCTGAGAGATCACAAGAGACATGTCTCATTTCAAGCCGTTTTTTGCTGATGAAAGAGGTGGTGAGTCCTCAAGCTCTGGATCTGAAGATGCTCCTCTCATTCCAGCTCACCATCGTTCTGCACAGAATGCTCGACCACCAGCTTGCTATGTGGATCAGTATTGAGCAACCTATTTCTTGTGGTTTCAAGTTAAAAAAAATGTTAAAGAGGGAATGTGGTATTCAGTAATGTTCTCTCCGATGAACCCTAGCACCATGTCACCCCACGAACCCACCGTACGCTCATCAATCCATATTTAGCTAATAGTATGCACTGTAGTATCCCTAGCACGCACTTTGTGTACACATAACTGGTAAGATCTGAGTTGACTTTTGTGCCTTCGATTCTTTTGATTCACTCTCTTCTCCATGTATCTCAGTTTGGTGTCTTGGTGATTGATGTGAATAAAGGCATTGAATGTTACAACATCCTCAGGCCAAAGATGAAGCTAATATATGCTCTCTCTGGCTTTCTTCCATCCTGGACCTCCAGTTGCTTTCTTACTGTCATGGCTGCCTTCTGTGACAGAGCTTGTAGAGCTTCTTCAACTCTTCACCATGCAGTGGAGTGATCAGAGATACGCAATGGAATACTTGAATACTGAAGCAAGTGCAGCGGGTGCAGGACCATCCTGTTTTTGATTCTTGGGAATGATACCCATTCTTGTGTCAAAAAGTAGAAGATGACCAACAAGACCAATCACACCCAATGAAAATGGCTTCCATGAAACTTCAAAACTCTTCAGAAGGTGATTGTCAAGCTCAGCGCAAGAAACAGACACAAGCCAAGATGGACAATATGGTCCAACAATCTCCTCGTGATCATACATTCCCCTCGAGCACATGTGGACAGATCTTCCTCTGAAGCTTTGTCAGTCCTCAAAAAAAGAGCAACACATGCTCCCTGTGCAACGGCTGGGTCGTCAGTATGTGTACTCCGGTGCATCTACCTATGCCAGTATACCATAGTATAGTACCTGCTCTATCGTTTTTTTTCTCTCTTTTTTTCCTGTACCACTAGAGTACCACTCTTTACTCTCTATACTGGCCAGTCTAGGCCATTTTTAGTACTACTCGACATGCTTTGCAGTCAATAGCAACAGCAGACAATGCGCAACGAACGGTAGACACATGCAGTTGCTTTTCGATTGATAGCGATCTAACAAGGAAGCTTCCTAGCCACGGCAAAGAAGCACTCTTGCAGAAGGTGGGGATTATTTCCTTCCGATAGTATGCTTCCTTGCTGTACATTGGCTGAAAAGACAGAATGCTGAGCAATCCAGTACTGTCTATTTTGGAAACTAGAGGCTTATTGAAGACCACAGCTGTTTGTAGAGCTGACAACTTAATGAGGAACCTTCAGTACCAAAGTGGCGAAGAAGCACTCTTGCAGAAGGTGCGAATTGTTGCCTTCCGAAAGCATGCTAAATTTGGAGTTCTTTCTAAGCTGATCTGCGGAGGGAATACGTTTGGCTCAAGTTGCATCACTTTTCTTTCGCTGAGCAGATGTTTTTCATAGATAATACCGAACTGGAATGGAATCTGCTTTCTTCTGACAGCGATGACTCTCTTGTTATAACTGAAAATTGCTACTTGTCACGCTTAGTATGCAACCTAAGTACTGTTGAAGACCACTTTGTGATCAATTTTTCGTTATCAGCTTGCTGGATGTGTACGCAAATTTTTTCCCTTCTTCAAATATCTACATACTGCTTGGAACTTCTCCTACAGACTTTTAACTGAACTACCAATACTCAGACGTTTTTTGTAACTTGTTTGTGTTGGAAAGTTGTAAGTATCGATGTTCCATGCCATTGGTATATGGTGTGCAAATAAAACAGCAAAAAGGCAGTGGTGTGGCGCTGCATGTATGTGGGTCACTGTCGTGCATGTTGTACAGTAATGCCGGGAATTTCTGGCGATGGTAGGCCTTCTTCTGATATGCTAGTTCTAGAACTAGTTCTTGAGTTAATTGATGCGCCTTTAAAATTTCCCCTGGCAGAGGAGTGGCTTTCCTTATACAGTAATGTAGAAACCCAGGCTGATCATAAAACCAAACGTAGATATTAAAATCGTGTTTCTGTGAGCACGTATCAACAGGCTGATGCTTAAAAGAAACATCATCATATTGCTTCTCAAAAATGACAATTCTCCCCACACATACATGTAGATACTAACGTGTATCATGCAGGTTGCGACGTAATCGTCTTCTGCAGTGTCTCCAACAGAGATTCACTACTGGACCGTGCTCTAGCTTAGCAGCCAGTTGTCGACAAAAATCACACTGGAAACCGGGCGACTCCCCTAAGCAGGCAAACACATAGTTATAAATTCATTTCACTTTTTTAGCTTCTCAGGCAGGCTAACAATAATTAGCATGAACAAACACAAAGTGATAGAGGTGAACAAGTGTCTCCTAGCAATCATTGAATGGGCTAACACTCTCATTTTTTATGGAACACTCAGTAGCAAACACTTGAGAAGTAGACAATTCTGGTAAAACAAACCAAGGGTCAATTCTACCATTTAGTCGTTGAGGGCCTATGGGCAATGTGTGTGTGTGTGTGCGCGCGCGCGTGTGTGTGGGTGCGCGCGCGTGTGTGTGTGTGTGCGCGCGTGTGTGTGCGTGTGTGTGTGTGTGTGTGTGAGAGAGAGAGAGAGAGAGAGAGAGAGCTTGTTCCTGAGACCCGGAAAGGGATCAGTAATAGGGTGCCAGCTAACTATAGCTGAGCGAAGCTTTAGTGTGCAAGACTTATAGTTGGATCAGGAGCTCTAAGGTGTACGTACATGTGCCAAGGACTTGAATACTGCGACACAAGACTGCTTCAAAGATTTTGTTCTCAGTTACGCACTATCGGCTGGGCTTATGCAGGAGAAGGTATTATGTAATGTAAACCTGGTCTATCCATATTAAACTTCGGCCAACCTAGCAGGGCAAAAGTATAAACGTGAAATACAATGCCCGCAAATGAGCGTATAGAGCTATAGTGCGTTTCAAAACGATAGACTTCTGGTAGCAATGGAAAGGTGCTCTTGACTGTTGCAACCGTTAAATAAGGTGCAAGAGTAGAATGCAAAGTAAATCAGTAGCTTGACAACGTGCGGTCAGTCCTTTGTCTGGGAGCGAGCAGAAAAGTGCAATCACGGAGAAATCAGTCCTCGCTGAGAACGTGAGCCTCTTTGTGAAAACATTTCATAAAGCAGCATGTGTGACTGCAAGTATGGTCATCCCCCATTTTATCACTGCTCAACAGAGCCCGACCCACTTCAGTGCGGCTCAATGGAGCGCATCTCAATGGTCTCCCACCCCAACAAAGCACTGCCCTATTCAGCAACGGGGTGCCCCTATTCAGCGCAGCTCAGAAGCGCGCGACTCAAAATCAGCGCAGCTCAAGATATTGATTGTTCAAAGATTTTCTTCCTGAGGAACTCTGCGGATAAGTTTGGTCTCGCTTTGGATATATTTGGCATTTTAATTTATTATAGTGCAATTAAGATGCCCATTTTGAAGCTCCAGTAATCTACAGGAACGCCTACTTTCATCAAGGAGACTCATGACTGCGAGGCAAAGATCGGAGGTTTTCTGCCAATAATGAAAGGACTAAGATTATAGGGATAACTCAAGGAATCTTCCCTGTCGGAGTAGAGTACTTCTCCCTAATCAGTCACCTTCGCTTCCTTCCAAACGAAAGCATCTTGCAATTGGTATTATCGTCCCGCACTGTCGTATAACCTTGTCTGCCGGGACAACACGTTGAAGCAATTATCCCTAAACTATACCAAACTCTACCGCTTGCAAGCCAAGCTATGCCATGCGTGCGTACCTACCCTCATACATATAGTTGAGTCCTTCTACATGTACCTTCATCGTTAACAATTATTTCCCTAATCGTCCGTACAGGTGTTCATCCATGCTTCTTCACGGTAAGAACATGACTGACACGCTCACGCTATGGGCTCCATTGAGTTGCACTCCATTAGGAATACTATTATAGTAACGTTGCGCCAAATGGAGTGAGTTGGGGGCACTCTGTTGAGGTGGGCGTTCATTGAGATGCGCTCCATTAAGCCGCGCTGGCGTGGATCGCGCTTTGGTGAGCAGCGCTGAAGTGGGGTCATACGGTAAATGCTGACAAAGCTTCTCTCATCACTTATGGTCACTTCTGACCAGGACGTCTGGGGCAGAAGATGGAACTTTGACAGCGGTCAAAGTTCAGTGTCAGCCGTCCAGTGAGGCTGGGATGACAGGCACAATTCTACAAACTATGCTGGACTCCCGAATAAGGAGTTTATTAGGGCCGTGGAATGATGCCGGAGCAGTCCTCCACAGGTAGTCCTCGTTGGCTGCCGTACCTGTACCGGTGGTGAATGATAACATCAAACATCGCGGCCTAACCATAGCACATTGTGCCACAGTTTTTATAGTCAGGACACGCCCTGCTAATCCTAGCCATCACTCTCTGCGTATTGCACGTCAGAATGTGAACAGTCTACGATACAAGCTGAGCAACGTGTCCCCTCTTTTACATGATTTCCCGTTGATTAAGGTATTCTTGGCTTAAAGTGAAACGAAACTTGAAACTGGTTTTGCAGACAGCGAAGTGAGCATCCCTGGTTGCTAATAGAAATTCAACAACAGCATGAACATTCAAGTACAATCGCATGCACTGTACTTGCAGCAGTGCTGTTACCTCTACTGCACGTACGTGAGACGGGTTGCTTGAAAATAAATGGTGGGGAACTGCTTTTCTCGCGCAAAACTTATATTTCTGAAGCCTAAAGAGAAAGCTCTTTACGTTTGAATATGGAAACACCTCATGGTGTCAGAAGGTTAGAGAAGAAGAAAATTTCTGGGCGTGGTGAGCCAAAAATGAAAAAAAAAGAAACAAAACAGGAAACAAGCGTCTATAGTTTTGAAACGGACTGTAAAGAGCGACGGAATCGCATATGCGCTGCGTAGTCTGTGGTATGGGCAATGCATCCCCGAAAAAACACGTGATAAGGATTTTCCTGACTTCTGGGTGTTCGCTTATACTCTTATATTCCAAGTGTTCTCTCTCACCAACCAATATGATATCTGACGTTTCTACCAACCAATATGATATCTGACGTTTCTACCAACCAATATGATGTCTGACGTTTCTACCAACCAATATGATATCTGACGTTTCTACATCATTATATTGTTCCCCTTACTTTGTGTATGTAAAGTATTGTAAACTGACATGAAAAAGCAGCTGGCAATAGCAGTGGTACAAATTATCCTGCAGTTCTAGAGCTGGTATACTTTATATTCCTGTCCCAAAAATTAATGTGATGTAAGCGTCCTTCTGTCCATTTGCATTTGACGGGGTTACTCTTCTTAGATTACTGAGAAGGTAAAGAAAATATTTTCCCCATACCTGGCGGCGTTTTTATTCGTCCGGGCCTGCTTTTTGAATGCTCTGTTGACTGTCCGAGTGCTGTATCCAGACGAGATGTTACATGATTGCCAGCCAGATGCGTCTGCCGTAAGAGGACAAACAAGTTTGGAACTGCTGCCTCCAAAGTTAGTGTAATTAGTCACAGAATACGTTAGCCTGTGTGGAGAGAGGGAAAAACAACGAGAGAGGCCTAGGGAGGGAGACATAGAAAGGGAGAGCTCAAGGAAGCTCGAGAGAGAGAATAGAAAGACGGACGGACTGAGACCTTGGAGTAGGTAAAACTTCGTTCGACGGTCAGTACAGTGTTTCTAAAAAATATCACTCACTGATCTACTGGTATATTGAAGAGAAAGTCACTATAAACATTGCGACGAATTATCTGGCCTTAACCTTGCTCGTGCATCAGATCGGGCCAAATCAAGACTGCACTAATGTGGTGGTTCTGTTCTGTGGTGTCAGGTGTCATAATTTCACTCAAACCCAGGCAGCATCGGTTCCAACAACTTGGATTTGGTTAAAGCCAAAGCACGCTCAACACACAAAAGAATATATAGTCTATGTCCGACACAACATGACACGTCTCTAGCACCTACCATGATGACTACACATGAACAATCCCACCTGAACTTAACATGTGGGATAACCGAATGACGCGATCTCTAGCGCTAGCTCAAGTCATGACATCCCTTCCCCATTATACAGGAATATCCAAACTATCGACTGTTATGTTGTTATGTTCACAAATCCAATCGTTCTGGTCGCTTGCGTACTCGCGTTGATCTCCGTTGCTCAATCGTCTGGGGTCGCTGGCTTCCATCCCTTGAAGTTACCTCCTCTCCCCCGTCTGGTCTCCGCAGTTCCACTCTCTGAGGTCGCTGGCTTCCATTCCTTCTTAAAGTCACTTCATCTCCCCCGTCTGGCGTAGCCTTACTGTCTGAGATCGCTAGCTTCCATCTCTCTTCCAAGTTCTCGTCCTCTTCAGCCCCCTGGGTTGTATCCTGCGTCTTCAGCGGTTCCCTCTCTGTTTGAAGTTTTTCATCCGCTGCCAACCGTGGGCGTATGTCATCCACATGTTGTCGACATTTGACTCCTTCTGTCGAGCTACAGAGATACGTTTGTAGGCCGCTCTTCTCGACCACCACTGCAGGTATCCATGGAGGCCTGCGATTTGGGAAGTTCTTTAAATATACGCGGTCTTCAGGCTGCAATACCTTTTCCTTGTCTAACCCATAATGGCTGTTCTTCTGTTTACACTGTTGGTCTCACACATTTTCAGAGCGTGATGCATGCAACAGATCCAACGTGTGCGAATTTTTCGTTTAAGCAACAACTCACTAGGTGAGACTCCCGTTGTACCTTGTGGCATCACGCAGTAAGTAAACAAGACTCTTGCCAGCCGCTCTTGCAATGGTCCACTTTCCTTCTTGAGCCCTTGCTTAATGATCCCCACTGACCTTTCAGCCAACCCATTAGAAGCTGGATGATAGGGTGCAACCTTCACATGATGAACTCCGTTGGCCTTCATAAAACGTTCAAATTCCACGCTAGCAAAAGGGGTCCCGTTGTCTGTCACCGATGTTCGCGGCATTCCAAATCGCGAGAATGCGTCCAACAAATGACCAATGGTTGTACCTGCAGTAGATGTTGCCAAAGTGTATACCTCAATCCATTTGGAATGAGCATCTGTAATAACCAACAACATTTGTCCCATAAAGGGTCCTCCATAGTCAGCATGAATTCTACTCCAAGGCTCTACCGGCCACTCTCAGGGATGCATTGAGGCCTTACTCGGAGACCTAGAATGAGCTTGACACGCTGTGCAGCTCTTGACGCCCTTCTCTATGTCCATGTCTAGACCAGGCCACCAGACATAACTTCTGGCTAAAGCTTTCATTCATGTGGCTCCCGAGTGTCCTGTGTGAAGCTCTTCCAAAAGTGCTTCGCGTCCACGACTAGGCACCACAACTCTGCTTCCCCACATCACACAGCCATCATCCGTCCAAAGCTCCTGCCGCTGGTTCCAGTATGGTCGCACAAGCTCAGATGGACACTCTGTAGACCACCCCAAACGTAGTCGTGTCAGTACTTCTCCCAAAATTCTGTCGGTGCGAGTCCATCATTTTATGTCCTTGCTTGTGACAGGTGTGCCGTCAAGGTGATTCCTGACCATCTTCACTTCGCCGATGGCCTCTGCGACCTCTCCAGCGTTCCGTTCAACTGAATCAAGGGGCAACTTGCTTAAGGCATCTGCTTCCACGTTCCCCTTGCCGGGTGTATAAACGAGATTGTACTGATACGCAGATAGGAGAAGTGACCAACGCAATAGTCGACCTGAAACCATCTGTGGGACTGCCTTACTTTCCGCTAGCAAGCCCTTCTACGGCTTGTGGTCCGTTTCCAATCGAAAATGACATCCAGTTAGATAGAGGTGAAACTTCCTCACAGCAAAAATTATGGTGAGAGCCTCCTTATCCAACTGGGAATAGTTCTTCTCAGCTGAAGTTAAGGTTCGAGATGCGAACGCAATAGGTCTTTGGCTACTGTCCGGCATCACATGGCTGAGAACCGCCCCGAGGCCGTACGGTGAAGCGTCTCCTTTCACTACCCCTTCCAGTTTTGGGTCATAGTGTACCGTGACCTTGGCTGTTGCAAGTGCATCTTTCGATCGTTGGAAGGCTCGCTGTTTGATTGTTCCCCAGCGCCACGATACTCCTTTCTTCAGCAAGTCGTTCAATGGTGCCAACAGGGAAGACAAGTTTGCCATGAAGCGCCCATAGTTATTTATCAATCCAAGGTAGCTTCTCAGTTCTGTGGTGTTCTTTGGCTCTGGTGCCTCCAGCACTGCCTTCATTTTCTCTTCAGTTGGCCTGAC
>JAOWAW010123342.1:0-12201 GCA_028565695.1 Nicola tetela
CCCCCCCCCCCCCCTCCAGGCGCAAGGCCAAGTCAGAGGTTACCAGGGACCCTGAAACTGATGCTGAAGTGAATTTTGAAATGAGACACCATGAAAAGGACAAATAGAACGATTTCATGCCTAACTCTTTTGAAGTATTTGTTAGTACATGGCTGGTCAAATTATTAGTGTGGGATGTTACATCTAGCACAAGTTTAAAATGTAGTTGCTGCCTAAGGCAGCTTCGCTAGCGAGATTTACAACTATGCAGCTGCACACCTGATGCAAGACGACAGATGTATCAATGTAGACCTCCAACGCTAAGCAAAGATCCATAATCAGCTCATGATTTTTTTGTCCCGAAATGATGTCACAAGATCGAATGATCCTGAAGACTTTCACTTGTATGAAAACATGTTGTTTGAAACACAGAATTAAATGTACTCTTAATGAGGGATAACGTGCTAAAAATAAACCTGGATTCAGGAAAGTTGCTGTAGGAAGCTGAAATGTGTTGAAGCAAGCAACTTTTTTCATTGGTTTTTATCTTAGTAGGTTGTCGTAGGTAGCTGAAGAGACACGCGTTTGATAAGCTTTTTTGAGTTGGTCTATGAAACGCAACTGCTGAAACTTCGACCTCGGAACTTAGGCCTTCACTGCGTGGTCTGCTTTTTAACTTGAAGAGTGAATTTCAAGACGTAATCGAACATAAACCAGAAGGCCAGAGAAATTCTGCCCCAGCGTTTTCTCATCCTGGGACACCTTAACGCTGGCAAATTAAAACAATTGTAATTTTGGGGTCAAACATAGCGATCATCGGCTTGCAGCGGTGACCATGCCCTGGTCCACAACCCAGCCTAGGACACTAAACGTGCTATCGCCAATCTAGCACTTACCCTTCAAGCGTTGCTAGTAGTTTGTCCGGCTTTCAACTGAGAAGTAGCTAAACTTCGCCTCCTGGTTCTTGGACGTGTACGATCTGTGTAATAGCCACGTCACCTGGTTTCAACAACAAGCGAGCCCTCCTCGATCGCGAGCACTCCTAACATCCTGGCCTGGTCTGGCCTAGTACATGGTGCAGTTATCCGGAGATCGATATAGATATGGATATGCGCCTCCCAAATTTCGCCAAGATGCATATTGTGCAGCAGACACTACATCTACATGGTATGTAGTAGTCTACTGTCATCATGTCAGCGATACCTACCGCTATATCATGCATATGCGTGCCGCATGATTTGAGGGCGAAGTCACGGCCCTGCATCTTGAAGGTATCCGTTGTCGAATCGACTCCCGAAGACACCCTTCGAAGGCAAATTATCGAGCATTCCTGGATAGAACGTCTAGGCCTCAGAAAGCTACCGTACGTGATCGTGAACGTCATGAACCGGGACGACGGCGTAGACTACGACGCACGCACGTACGTGTTCAACCCCCATTCACACTCCTCTATACGCATGCGCACTCACCGAAAACCCACATTAACTCTCACCCACTCACAAATATGCTGCACCTTCCACATCCGCGTACAAATATGCTACACCACAGACCGTTACCTCAGCAGGGAGTGCGACAGCAGCAGCGAGTGCGAAAGCGAGCTTGAGTAGCAGCGAAAGCCAGAGTGTACGTAAGAGCAGCAGCGAGAGCTGTCGACAGCCTGTTGTAGATTCTTTACCGATGTAATTTGAGAAGATAGACACTGTTCCTTATCATTCCGAGCCTCGGGATAGACACTTTTCTTTACCGATGTAATGGCGACAGGTAGACATTATTCCTTACCACCCAGAGCCCCGGGTAGACATGTTTCTTTACTGATGTGAACAGGTTTTCTTTACCAATGTAATCCCGATTGGTAGACACTGTTCCTTAACCATCCAATGGCATCCAGAACTTCTGGGTAGACACTTTCTTTATTGATGTGAAGGTAGACAGTTTGCATTACCAGAGCCATACATACATAAAGTGGACTTTAAAAGGGGGTGTTGAACATGATGCGAGATCTATTATAATAAAAAAAACCCCGCTTTTTCATGACAATATTATACTTTGTATACGTGGATCATGCTCAACACCCACTTACATATAGGCCCCACCTTATTCAGAATTATTGTCTGGACACAGGTTTGAAGCACTTCGAATATTCTCGATTTGCACGAGTTCGATGAAACGTGAATCCGTGGAATGAATATATTAATCATTGGCAACGTTCGATGTTTATGGAATTCGATCTGGAATCGATCCCAGGAGCTTGAATCGATTCGATCATCACCACAATTGATTGCAAGGGTGTTGAATCGATCCACACCCGTTGAATCGATTCCGTACTGGACCGAACAAAAATCGCCCGGTCACGAATGGATTCGTTCAACGGATTCATATTTTATCGAACGGGCCCACTAGCGTGGAACGTAGTGTTAGCTTGCAATTCTGTTCTTTCTCGTCGATTTTTTGGGCAGCTAGTGACAGATCTTGAAAGAGCCCTGACGGTTATTTACCCTACAGCATGCTCTGTCGTGATCTTGCTGTCTGCTCATATGGTCGGAATAAACGGCGAGAAGCCCAGGAACATCTCTCTTAGTGTAGAACTACCGGTATGGTCCTATGGAACGTGCCTTCATTTTTCATGTCTTTCACGTTAATCTTACTCCGAAGCCGGACGTCACAGCTGCTGCCGACCTATACGGATGAAGAGCTGCAGTGATCAAGATCAGTAAAGCACCGGCGCTGTCCGAGTGCTTTTTTTCTGTTCTGTCGTCGATCCTTCTTATGCATGATACATGCAGATCCGCCGTTCCTTCCGGAAGCGGTACAGTGGACTCCACTAAAGAATACTCAGAAAAGATCGATGAGCACACAGAAATGCAGTATACCAAACTGCTCGATCGGTAAAAAAAAAGTTGCTCGCTCAGACACACGGGGAAAATTTATTGGATAGGAAAGGAGGGAGTGTTGGTCTTGGCCCATTCAGAGGTAGAACTAAGTATGCATGGTAGACTGACGCCCCGCCACGGGCCCCATCAGTAAACTGGGACGTACCCGCCCTGTGTCTTTCTACCGTATCATTGGAGTCATTGACAGCTCTACAATCGCCAGGATTTTTAGACCGGGGTGGAAAATTATCGGCCGGAAACGAGAGGAGCACGCTTCAAGTACAGCATAAAACTCCAGACCGGAGATAATGAAGGCTTTCCAGCTGAAAACATTGTATTACATCAGAAGTTATAGCAAGCATGCGCAGCGTGGCTATAAAAAAAAACCTCTAAGACTGCACATTTGTTATTATGGTGGATGAGCAACCCGAAATAGCTAGTGTCTCCCTTGCCCCTCCATGAGTTCCTATTTCGTTTCTGGAAAACGTCCTCCGCATGCAGCTCCAACTTGAAGACAGTTCAAGCTCACGATGCCTCCGCATGCAGCTCCAACTTGAAGACAGTTCAAGCTCACGATGTTCTAAGGTCTATCTTGCATTAATTGTCCACTTTGAAGGGAAAGTTCCGAGCAGTTTCAGCTTTCGCCATTACTGGCCTAAAACGGTCAACAACAGTGGCGATGCCCTGAACCTCTTGCCCAGCATAATCAGGGCGTAGGAAGATATTATGGGAAAACGTTTTGCTCAGGCAGAGCCAGGGCCTTTCTAGGGGAGTCCGGGGCGGGCCCACCCATGCACCCAGAAAAGTTTGAAAATGACATGTCAAAAGTTACTTTGCACTTTGGACCACTTTGAGATCATTTTTGTGCTTGAATCAAGGGGTTGAAAACTTCTAATTGAATCGAGGGGGCTCCCCTCCCCCGGGTCAAATCCTGCAGGACCTGAGGAAATGGCTAACAGTAACTGCCGAGCATGTCCACAATCAGTCGACGCCGCATGAGATGGATTGGTCAACTTTGTGGGTGATAGATCGTGCATGTGAAAAAAGGAACGCAGGTTCAAGGAAGCATTTCACGTTTACAAGCGAAAGTCGCAACTAAATCGTGATCAACGGTATTGAACGCTGCAAATACCGCTCTTTAAGTCGGTGTTGGCTTCAATATAGCTGTCTTGTGGGGTCGCCTTTTAATTGTAGTTGTGTGGTCTAGTTCTTAGGTAGTCTTCGAGCCGTCGGGGATGTTCCCAGAGGGGGACACAGGCCGGCGAGCTGCTTGGGCCTTCAGTAAGAGCATGCCAGGGCCCAGCCGCCCAGGGGCCACTCCTCTCCAAGAACGTAGTTGTAGTGCGTACGGTCTTTATTATACTAAGAAACAAAGAAACTACGCGCGTGCAAGCTACACACCACTCGCTACTCCACAGGCCTCTATTGCTGACAAGAATGTAAACAAGGAGAAAAGGCATAATTACAGGTAGAGAGTGTGAGAGAGAGAGAGAGCCGGAGAGCCTACTGCATGAATAAAGGGAAAAATGCGATGCCTCCTCTAGCGGGGCTTGTCGCAAAGAAACTTAGCAAGATCACGAGGAGCAAGGAGCCAGAAGTTGGGGTTGTCGTCCAGGTCGGTTCAGAGAAGGAGGAGCAGATTGTATAAGAGCAGACGGTCGCAATTCGGGATGGTCAGTTGGGAGGCATTTGGGACGGGTTGAAGATTTAGGCAGGAGGATTGAGGTAAGATAAGCGAAGTTCGTGCGGGAAAGGACGCCAAGTGAGCTGCGATCTCTCAGTAGTAACGTGATGAGTTGGGGCTGGTAGGAGGCGTTTTTGAGGTCATTTAAGATTGCACACTACGACGATCGGATTTGCGTGCGTGGGCGACAGGCCAGGAAGTTCTATTCGAAAGACATAGTCAATAAGGAGTTGTTTGCTTGAGAAAATCATTAGGATATCAGGTCGCAGGGAAGTGGTAAAGATGTCTGGAGGCTGGTGGAACTAGAGGGGCACAGATTATCAGGGAGGTCTGAGTAAATTTGTGGAGGTTTTCGATATCGTGACTAGTAGGCTGATTCGAGGGAAAATCAGTCAAAGGGCTAGGTGTTTCAGGACTGAATCGTGGCGCCAGGTCCGGTGTAACTGCCTTGTTGGAGGAAGACGGGGCAGTGGTTCAAAATATGGCAAAGGGTTTGGTGATTTTGGCAGTGGGGACAGTGGAAGACCGGAGCCTTTGTGCGTGCGTTTTAGTACGGCAAAACTACCGGGTAGGCAATCTATAGAGGAGCGAAGAATGAAAGACATCAGACCTTTGAGTAAGGAATAGATGCGCACGTGCCAGATTTCCAGGTGGCGTCTGTGTTTTCAAGATGTGGGATGTTTAAAAAGCATCCTTGGACAACGAGTAGTAATAAACGTACATTCGGGAACACGTTGCATAGCAACGCATTAATTGTGGCATCTTAACTTGTACGGTTTCGACACCTATAGTAAGATGCAGTCCCACCCTCAGCGTGATAGTTTAAGTATCTCTTAGTCATCTGTACTCCCCTGTCTTTCTTATGACTGATGAAGCCAAATTATAAAAGAAGCATTTCTGGCAAAACATCTCATGAAAACAGTCAGTTCCTGTGACTGGTGTGCTTGGAAACCCTTATCATGTTATGACTACCCAGTCAGGATATCTCAAGTCCAATGTATGTATTTATAGTTTGTTTATTGGCATGTTGACTTACTCAGACTGTACGGCATTACAGTTACTGATACATTAATATACAGAATGCATTAGACAAGAAGAAAAACGCACTAATGCTTGTCTAATGCTTTCTGTATATTAAAGTAATTTTCGTTCTATCCTGGCCTGACCAAGTTACTAGTACACAGTGATGTACCAGTGATCATACCAGTGGGACCAGGAAGATCCAGCCACAGAGACGTCAATCATCTAGGACATATAGGCCTCAAATGCCAGCTCCCAAGTGGAGAGCTCACAGTCAACGTATATCTGTGATACAAGGCCTTGGCTGGACATCTAAGTAAGAGCAAGCAGGGTATCAATTAGTGTAGAACCCAGTCTACTGAATTAAATCCCAGTCTACTACAAGGTGAATACACTCCTTTAGCAACACAACATGTTACTGTGAGCTTGGTAATGGTGTCCTCACCAAGAGCAACTCAACAACTGAAAAAAGGCACAGCACACTAAAGAATGATGATTGAACAACAAAACAGTAGTCTACACATGTCCAAAAAGGAAAGATCATACAAATACAAAATTGAAAGATCATACAGTACAAATACAATAGGTCATGCGTATATACAGTGCAAATACAACAGGTCGTGCATGACCTCACATCATAAACAATAGTAACAAAGAGCAAATAGTCATCAATGGAACAACTAAAAGAAACTAACTTGACATGGTGCGCACTTAAGGTTCAATAGTCTTTATTAGCAGTGACCAGTTTCGGGCCTAAAAATAAAACCCTGGTCAGACAAAAATACATAAGTGTACATACAAAAATGAATAAGAATATATATAATAACACTTGCAGGATATGTACTGCACTTTTGGAGGTGTTCACTTCCTTTGCGTCTGCACGAAATTCCGAAAACTGCAACTTAGAAGCCTTTTTCGGGGCTGAAATGGGCTGAACGGGAATACCATTAATCTATTTGCATGCTAAGGCAGTCGAACTTTTGACTAGTAGAGCCAGGCTATACATCCTAGGCCTTAATCCATTTCCTTGTTCTTAACCAGGCAGATTCGCAGGCCAGCATTTTGATTCTAGGGACGCTGAGCAGAATGCATCCATGCAGGGCTGTCTGTCAGTTGGCCATTCTGCTGTGTCCCATCAGTGCAGTCCATAGCTAAGTCCTGGGCAAATTGTTATCAACCCAGAAGATTTGGACAGGGTTTATTCCAAGAAAGTAAGACAGGGAGAACAAGATGTGTATCATTACAACTTGACAGTAGACAGAAATGAAGTTCAGATAATAATTGTTGCATTCACCCACAAATAGACAGGGAATGAGATAGTTGCAACATTTCCTTCTTAAGCTTATTTATTGCCAGACAGTAGTAACATATACTAGTGTATATATATAGAAAGATAGGTAGGTAGATAGACAGATAGATGCAGAGAAAAAATATATCAAAGGTTAAAGTCACATGGAGACCAAAGTTTGAGTTACACCCCTGAATTTTATGCTAACGCAATCATCAGATAATTGAAGTTCTAACAGCCAAAGGTCAGTCTATAAGTAGCATATTACTGGAGCTGCACATCTGGGCAATTTACACATTTTAGTATTTAGCTTGTATATGTGTACAGAATGTTGTAATAATGCTGAGCTGTTGAACATTAAAGCATAAACTGCGGAATCACATGATCACACGAGAGCACATTTTTGCAAACATGGAAAAGTCATTCTTACGTGTGTATATATATATACACGCGTGTATACATACATACATACATACATATATATATATATATATATACATTAGGGATGAAACGATACCGAATTTGGGCTTAATGGATACCCCCTTTCCTAAACAAACGGACTATCGGTTAAACAAGTAGTATTAGTGTTTTGCCAAAGTTCATGATGACAACTACAACAGCTGCCCAAACCAAATATATTGTTAGGTTGTTAAGGACTCTTAGTGATATCTGCTTCCCGTTAATGAACGATAAGCAATTATTCGGTATAATCATGTCACCCCTAATATATATATATATATATATACATACATATATATACATGTATATATATATATTGTAGACAAGAAACTCCACTTGCTCACAGACATCATGCAGACAAACCATCTGAGTAAAACTCGAAGCTTTTCGCCCCAGTTGGCATCTTCAGGAGTGATACACTGGGCAGACTAGATAACCAAACAGGGAACAACCAATAGTATAGCCACCAAAGACACTTCTAGAACTAAAAAGAGCTGGATTAACACTCCATTCACTCCAATGTTGTGTCAACAGAAAGATTTTGTACATGCGTTAAGCTTGTTCTAAATTAGCGTTGTTTGAAGCTCATGTTTGGTGTTAGTGTTGGTGTTAATTCAGCTGTTTTTAGTTTTATGAGTGCCTTTGGTGGCTATATTATTGGTTAATTGTTCCTTGTTTGGTTATCTAGTCTGGCCAGTGTATCACTCCTGAAGATGCCAACTGGGGCGAAAAGCTTCAAGTTTTACTCAGATGGTTTGTCTGCATGATGTCTGTGAGCAAGTGGAGTTTCTTGTTTGCAATTTATTTGTTTGCCTCCACCTCGAATTTTTACATACATACATATATATATATATGTATGTATGTATGTATAAGCGGTTGACCTATCGCTATCAAAAAATCTGAAATATTGTGTTGTGTCAGACTCAACTCTGCAGTACCCATTCATCTAGCAGATGAGATCTAGAATCACTCGCACTATCCGAATATGCCACCACGCCATCCTTAGATAAGAATAAAATGGCGAGCTGGCATATTCGGATAGCACAAATGATTTTTGTCTGCTAGGTGAACTGGTACCACAGGTTTGAGTCTGACACAAAACAATTTTCCTATAATAATGGGACTGCTGATGGTTGTGTGTGGAGAAATGAGCATGTGTCTTATCCAATAATTGATAGGACTAAATGCATTATTTTAGGAACTTTGAGACGAGATATGCATGTACAGTGCACTGGTACAGTTTGGGGTGTGCAATTGATACTAAGTTATGTACTAAAATAATGACTATAGGTATACATGCAGTATATTAGCCATAACATTATAAGAGGAATTATGTGTTTGCCATAGATGAACACCATGAAGCGCTGGACAAAAAGAAAAAGAGTCTGTGAGAAACATCTTCCAAAGAATCAGCCAGCAAGTTGCAAACGTTGTGGTGTTCACATGCACTGTTGTGTCAGTGGCTGTTTGCCAGAAGCTTTTTGTGGAGGTTGTTATTTCAAATTAGACCAATTGCAGTTTCTTATCAGCTGAGTTCTAAATCTTTATAAGTTTGCATCACAGTTGCATTTCTTCACTAGAACCTCATCAGGAGCCTGACTTTCCTTACCTTTGCAGTAATTACACTGATATTCAACAAGCAAGACTATGGTTGCTTTCCATTGGAAATACTTTGTGTTTGTCTTTTGTAACCTTCTTGTGCAACAGAAAAAGGAAAAGGCCAATAGCAACAAAAGATATGTGACTTGTGAGCTACCATTCAAGAAACTGTTCATTGAGGAAACAGATGTTAATCTTGTTTGAAGAAGTTGTAGTAGATTGCATTCCAGCGAGAGGATGTTGATGAGAAGCTGCAGACGTCCGCCATGTTTCAGTGTATTTAAAACCTATAAAGATGCTCTCGGCATTTTGTTAAAGGTTTCTTTCTAACTTTCTATTTTTACATTTAGATCATCTATTGGATTGTCTCTCAGTGGCCACAAGTGTGATATCAGCTTGATCTGCAGATCTAGAAGCCAATGCATTGGCTTCTAGATCTGCTGATCAAGCTGATATCTGTGCTATCTATCATACTCTGGTCCAGAATAAACTATACCCTACGGATATTCTCAGTGTACTGTGGAGTAGAATATCCAGGGGGGGGGGGGGGGGGATAAACAGCACCATGACACTGGCGGGCAAAATCTCGCAAAACATGGAGCAGTCTCATGTGAACATGATCTTGATTGGATGCATTGACAAATCACTGTGCAGATCTGTGAACCACATGGACTGGACCAATTGATATCTTAGGCTTGGACGTTTTTCTCATCATGAATGATTCATGAATATGGTCATAGCTGACACGACTTCAGTGCACACATCTAGCAGACGAACTTGGACCTCTGAATACAGTGTAAGCAGAAGTTCTGCATGGTCTGGCCATAGAAAAGTTTCACTCTTGTAGACATAAATTATTGCATACTAGTAATAGTGGTCAGCTTTGTTTACGGCACCATGCCATTGAAATGGGTTCTTAAAGCTTAATGCAAGCCTTTGATCCTAAATTTCAGTTAGTCAAGAAAGTTTTCTACCCAAACCCTGCGACCAAGTGTGTCCTCTACGTTGAGAGTTTCATCTTAAATTTATTAACATTTTTTTTCTTTGCAGATGAAGGATTTCATTCATCTCTGGGGAGTTCACCTACCGGCATCAGCCCAACACAATCCCCGTCCCAAAACCAATCGCAAAAATTAAAGATTCCCTCGTTTGCTCCTTGGATCTATAAAGCCCTCCAACAGGCTGTCACACGTAACAGCAACATTGAGCAGGATACTGAAGTCTTCACTGTAAGCCATCCCAGTTCAATTTCCAGTGCAAAACTACAAAGCTATAGCAGGAAAACAGCAACAAACCACATTTATTGTCAAGGACTAAAAAAAAATAGAAAATTCTACTGTGAAAAATAGAAAATTCTAGTGTGAAAGTGTAAGACAATAAAGGTCAGCAGAAAAACTTGTGCAAGTTTGTTAGAAAGACATAATGAACAAGCAAAAACTGCAAGGCATTTTATCAGACAAAACACAGATGATGATTTAGCATGGTGGTGTTTGATCAGATTAAATTCAGAATGGACACAGATTCAAGAGAGATTTTCATTGATGAAAATCAATCACTGACTAAAAATTTAGGAACTTGGAAATTTTTATCAATGGCATCAGTAAAACAAAATGGCAACAGAAGATACAAAATGGGATTAATTAGGTCCTGGTGAAGAAAAGGTTTACAAACATCAGTGAGAGGTACTACCAGTCAGATATTATTCCTAGGCTAGAAAACAACGAGCTCTGATCGTGGCTTGGCAATCACGTCGTCATCCAAAGTAAGCAATGCCTGCAGAATGGAAATGAGACGTATCTTTAAGTCCAAATTACCAACATACTGAACAGATATCACCAGTGTGTGCACTCCTCAGAACAGGCTCCAGCTGGATTTGGGTTTGGCCTTTGGCACTTAAGAAGTTTATTGTTTCAGTGAACACTGTATGATGCATGCTAATTACAGGATTTCATGAATCATGAGTAAAAAACTCAGGTAAGCAGTGATGAGAGAGAGAGAGAGAGAGAGAGAGAGAAGAAAGCAAGACAGACAGAGAGACAGACAGTTGAAAGTAAAGTCAGTAAAGGCAAGAGATTTTATTGCCACCATGTTTTCAGTCTTACTATTTGAACCACTACGAATAGGTGAAACTTAAAAGAAAAAATAAACAATAGTGACGAATCCTAAAACAGATGCTGGCTCTGTTCACCAAACCAGTGAAGCAAAACAAAACAATCACAAAGTGTTGCAAACCACAGTCCATTTCAGAAGTTTAGACAACTGTTGCCTATAGAAACACAGAAAATCAATGTAACTCAGATGTTTATACTTTTAAAACAAACTGTAGTATTCAACAGCGCTGCTCGGCCGAACTGGTGAGCAATTTAAAAAAAACCCAATCTAATTGTCATACAAATGGCAGAATGTAAAGCTTCTTGAGAGAAAGCATGAGTTCATTACGACTCACAAAAGATATGGGAATGGGTCTTCTTGAAGAGGACAACTCACCAGAAGAGTGAAAAACAGGCCGAACCCAGAGAGAAAGTGCCAGACATCGTGGTGGTCATAGAAATCCATGATAATGCATGGAGAATTGCCTTCACGCGACTTTGCCGGACTTGCCTGTTAAAAAAAAACCGCAGCGAGTGATGAGCAAGAAAAACAAAAGGAAAATGTGTTTATATTCGAAAAGATACCTGTTACAGCACGTGGTAAAGTGGAAAGAATGACACCGTTGCTATACATTTGGCTTTCGCATTTTATTCTCTGCCTGTCCTTTTGACACTACAACTTTCTACCAATCCGGACACAAACACGCTACTTACTCTACATAACTACATGAAACTATAACATATGGTATACATCCCACTGAACCATACATGCACTACTTGTCATTTTTCTTTTTGTTATATGTAATGGTCTTGTCTCAGTAACTTTGTCGTACCAAGTACCAACATTAAACACTCGTAGAACTGCTCACTGATGTGTTAAAACACGCTCTCTTTCGTAAAAAACTGGAGAGAGTTCAACGACGAGCAGCTCGCCTTATCCTCTACCTACTGACAAGAGATGACACAGACCACAAAGTTTTACTCGCCAGAGCCAGAATAGTACCGCTATCAACTCGATGCCAAATTTCATCGGCAGTATTTGCAGCGAAGTTTGTTATCAACCAAGTCCCGCAACACATCATAGAAACATTTAAACACTGGCAAAGATCATTGCCACCCCGATCACAAACTCTATGGCACCCGCAGGCTGTTCGGCTCCCTCGTTCAAAAAAGAAGATCCTCTGTAACTCCCCCTTGTTCATGTCTCTTAGT
>JAOWAW010123364.1:0-12199 GCA_028565695.1 Nicola tetela
CCTGCCGGTTTTTTCTCTGATTTATCATCCCTAACGAGGCTTTAAGTATCTTTAGTCACAGAGGTTGAGGAACAGAGCGTAGGACATTGAAGATTCGATCAGCCCACTGTAATTGAAGAAGACCGACATCTCTGTGAAATTGGAGTGCAAGTACCACCACTGCGTGATGCAGTCTTAAACGAAGAGCAGGTCAACAAATCTTTAATCTTTCGAAATAAAAAATCTACAAATATGAAGCACATCAAACTCTTAAGAGGGAATGTTCAGTAGTTTGGATTTCTCCCTTTCGGTTTAAGAAGGGAGTGCAACTGAATTATAAAGAAAGGAAAATTTTTTCTTTGTTCAAACCGCGTGCTGCATTATTAAACGAAGAGCAGGTAAAGAACTCTTTAAGCCTTCAAAATAAAACTTCAACGAATATGAAGCTCAAAAATCATTTTCTTATGTTTATACTGACTTTTGCATAAGCTTTGCTGAAAAGGCATCTCTCAAATAACCAGCTACAAAACCTGACTCTCGGTGTCTTTACTGGATTATCCTCGCTAACGTCGCTCTTTGTATCTTCAGTCACAGAGGTCGTGAAAAAGAGGGCTAGAACATTGTTAAATAAGTAAGAACATTCTAATTTAAGAAAACCAACATTTCCGTTAAAATGGAGGGGAAGTATCACCACTACGGTATTGAAAATCAAATGATTAGAAGGTCAACCCCTGTTTTACCTTTAAAAAAAGTTCTGTCTAAATACAGCTTATAAACCTTAGAAGAAAAATTTTCATTGGCTTTCGGTAGCTTTTCCTCGCACACAGTTTAAGGCAAAAGGAATTTTAATAATGTATCAAGAAAGGAATCTTTTCTTTTGTGTTCTCATTCATTTTAGGATATGCTCGGCTGAGAAGGTTGCTCAACAGAAACAAGCTACAAAAAATGACTCCCTGTGTATTTTCTTGGTTATCATCACTAAGGTGGCTGTGAATAAATATAGTCACTGAGGTTGTGGAATAGAGGAGAAGGACATTGCATAATCGATCAGCCCACAATGATTGAAGAAAACCCACATCTCTGTGAAATTGGATGTCACGTCCTGCCACAACGTGATTTTGTATTAAATGAAGAGGAAGTAAAAAACTCTTCAAGCTTTCAATAGAAAACTTCCACAAAAATGAAGCCCCTCAAAGTCTCATGGCGAATTTTTAGTTTGGTATTTCTTGCTGTCGTTTTGAAAAGGGGTGTACAACTTAATTATCTCGAGAGAAATAATTTTTCTCTTGTCATACTCATTTGTGAATATGCTTTGCTTGACAGGCGTCTTTCTTATAACAAGCTACAAAACCTGACTCCGGGTGTGTTTTCTGGGTTATCATCCTCAACATTCTTGTAAGTGTCTTTTGTCAGAGAGGTTGAGGAACAGAAAACTCGAAAATTGGAGAATCAGTGAACCCACTCCAATTGAAGAAAATAAACTTCTTCGTTAAATTGGGGTGCAAGTGCCACCACTATGTTTTGCAATATTAAACGAAGAGCAGGTCTACACCTTTCCAAGATTTCTATATAAAACTTCCACGAAAATGAAGCTCAGAAATCGCTTTTCTAGTTTCAAACTGATTTTTGCATACACTTTGCTGGGCAGAGATCTCTCAAATGCCCAGCTACAAAACTTGTCTGCCGGTTTGTTTTCTGGTTTATCATCCCTAATGAGGCTTTAAGTATCTTTAGTCACAGAGGTTAAGGAACAGAGTGTAGGACGTTGTAGATCAGATCAGCCCATTGTAATTGAAGAAAACCGACATCTCCGTGAAATTGGAGTGCAAGTGCCACCACTGCGGGATGCAATCTTTAACAAAGAGCAGGTCAACAAATCTTCAATCTTTCGAAATACAACATCTACAAATATGAAGCTCATCAAACTCTTAAGAGGAAATGTTCAGTAGTATGGATTTCTTCCAACGAGAAAGCACGCAGTTTAACGCTTACAAAGGCAGAGCCATCGGAGCCTTAGAGAGAATGCCAGCAACAATCGACTGCACTCAAGGGAAGGAATGGCTTGCAAGTCTTCGTTGCTCCACTTTTATCCCTACCTGACGTACAACAAGATTGTGGGTGATAGAAAGTTCTAGAACCTTCCATGGACTTCTTCAAACACTACAGGGACAGGTATGCAGCAGTTGATTCATACACTCCCTGACTCAGCCTGCTCTTTACTTATCTACTGTGTCCACCTGTTACTGCTGAGATCAGTGATTATGTCCGTTTCACAACCTACTAAAAAGATGGTGTTACTATGGCAATGGGGAAGGTGGTAGGGTTTCAATTTCTTTGGCCCAGTGCAAATGAGTAAAGAAGAAAAGTTATCAGCTTCGAAATGTCTACTTTCAGTCGTTTTGAAGATACTCTGACAAATATAGGAGGTGGGGTTTGTGCCCCACCCCCTGGATTGAATAGGATTAAATAAACAGCTACAAAACCTGACCTCGGGTGCCGTTTCTGAGTTATTGTCTCTAACGCTGCTGTAAGTATATTTAGTAACAGAGATTGTTGTACAGAAGCCTGGGACTTTGCAGAATCAGTGAGCTCACTCTAATTGAAGAAAACCAACATCTCAGTGAATTTGGAGTGCAAGTGTCACCACTACGTGATGTAATATGAAACGAAGTTGTGATCAATCGCTTTTCTGCCTATCAAAACCAATGATCTGCAATAATCAAGCTTGTCAAACTCTCATAAAGAAATTTCCAGCGGCTTTCGGTGGCTTAACCTTGCAGACAGTTAGAGGCGAAAGGGAGCAAAAAAATGTTTCCAGACAGAAATCACTTTCCTCTGTTCATACTCATTTTTGCATATGCTATTCTGAACAGGGTGCACTTCTATAACCGGCTACAAATCCTGTCTCCTGGTGTGTATCCTGGGTTATCATCCCTAACGGGGTTCGAGGTATCTTTAGGCAAAGAGATTGTTGAACAGAGGAGTAGGATATTGCAGAATCAGTCAGCCCAATCTAATTGAAGAAAACGAATATCTCCGAAAAAATTAGAGTGCATGTGCCACCACGACTTGATGTAATATTAAACAAAGTAGGGGATAACCTCTCTTCAAGCTTTCAAAACAAAACTTTTGCAAAATGAAGTTCCTCGAACTCTCATGAGGAAATGTTCAGTTGTTTGCTTTTCTCTCAGTCGAATCCAGAAGGGAGTACAACTGACTGATCCAGACAGAAATCATTTTTCTTTGTTCATACTCACTTTTGCATATGATTTGCTGAAAAAGTATCTGCCAAACAAGCACCCACAAAACCTGAATCCCTGTGTTTATTTCTGGGATATTATTCCTAACGTGGCTGTAAGTATCTCTAGTCACAGAGGTTGTGGAACAGAATGCTAAGACATTGCAGAATCGATCAGCCCACTCTGATTGAAGAAAACCAACAGCTACAAAACCTGATTCCGGGTGTGTTTTCTTAGTTACCATCCCTAAGGAACCTTATTTTGTCACAGAGATTGTGATACAGACGGCTAGGACAGCGGAGAATTAGTGAGCCTGTTCCAATTAAAGAATACGCATATCCCCGTGAAATTGGAGTGTAAGTGCTAGTACTACGTGATGTAGTCACCCTCCCTTCTAACTATCAAAATTAAATGTTCTGCAAAAAATCAAGCTTGTCAAACTCTTGTAAAGGAATTTTCAGCGGCTTTTGATTGCTTTTACTTGCACACAGTTGGGGGCGAAAATGAATAAATTATTGTATCCAGACGGAAATCCTTTTTCTCTCTTCATACTCATTTTTGCACTTGCTATGCTGAACTGGGTGCACTTCTATAACCAGCTACAAAACCTGACTCCTTGTGTGTTTTCTGGGTTATCATCCTTAACAGGTCTGCAGGATTCTTTAGGCAAAGAGGGGGTGGAACAGAGGACTAGGATATTGCAGAGTCATTCAGCCCTATCTAATTGAAGAAAACCATCATCTCCGAAAATAATTGGTAGTGCAAGTGCCACTACGACGTGATGTAATATTAAACAAAGTGCTTCTCAACCACTCTTCAAGCTTTCAAATTAAAACTTCTGAAATATTGATGCTCACTGAACTCCCATGAGGAAATGTTCAATTGTTTGCCTTTCTCTTAGTTGGCTCAAGAAGGGAGTGCAACTGAATTATCCAGAGAGATATCATTTTTCTTTGTTCATTCTCATTTTTGCATATGCTTTGATGAACAAGTATCACCCAAATAAGCAGCTACAAAACCTGACTCTCGGTGTGTTTTCTGGGTTATCATCCCTAACGTGGCTGTAAGTATCTTTAGTCCCAGAGGTGTGGAACAGAGGGCTAGGTCATTGCAGAATCGATCAACCCACTATGATTGAAGAAAACCGACATCTCCGTGAAATTGGAGTGCGAGTGCAACCACTCCGTGATGCAATATTAAACGAAGAGCAGGTCAGCACTTCTTTAAGCTTCCAAAATGAAACTTCTGCGAAAAGGAAGCTCATCAAACTCTCATGAAAAAAACTTCAGCAGTTTGCTTTTTTTCCAGTCGGTTTAAAAAGGGAGTACCACTGAAAACATTCACACAGAAATCATTTTTCTATGTTCATACTGACTAAAGCATATGCTTTGCTGGACAGGGATCTCTCAAATAACCAGCTACAAAACCTGACTCTCAGTGTCTTTTCTGGATTATCATCCCTAACGTGGCTGTAAGTATCTTTAGTCCCAGAGGTGTGGAACAGAGGGCTAGGTCATTGCAGAATCGATCAACCCACTATGATTGAAGAAAACCGACATCTCCGTGAAATTGGAGTGCGAGTGCAACCACTCCGTGATGCAATATTAAACGAAGAGCAGGTCAGCACTTCTTTAAGCTTCCAAAATGAAACTTCTGCGAAAAGGAAGCTCATCAAACTCTCATGAAAAAAACTTCAGCAGTTTGCTTTTTTTCCAGTCGGTTTAAAAAGGGAGTACCACTGAAAACATTCACACAGAAATCATTTTTCTATGTTCATACTGACTAAAGCATATGCTTTGCTGGACAGGGATCTCTCAAATAACCAGCTACAAAACCTGACTCTCAGTGTCTTTTCTGGATTATCATCCCTAACGTCGCCTCTTAGTATCTGCAGTCCCAGAGATTGTGAAACAGAGGGCTAGGACATTGTAGAATCCATATCAGTGAGCCCATTCTAATTGAAGTAAACAAACCTCTCTGTGAAATTTGGGGGGAGGGGGGGGGGGCAAGTGTCTCCACTACGTGAGGCAATATGAAACGGTGAGCAGGTCAACCCCCCTTGTACTTATCAAAAATGAGTTCTGCTTAAATCAAGCCTGTCAAACTCTGAAAAATATGTTTAATTGCCATTCGGTGGCTTTGAATTGCAAACAGTCGGAGGCGAAAGGAAGTATAATAATGTATCCAGACAGAAATCATTTCTTTCGGTTCCCATTCATTTTTGGATAAGCTCTGTTGAGTAGATTGCTCAACAGTAATTAGCTTTAGAACATAACTTCCTGTGTGTTTTCTAGGTTCTCATCCCTGAGGTGGCTGTAAAGACATATAGTGACAGAGGTTGTTGAACAGAGGACTAGGACATTGCAGAATCGATCGGGCCACTCTGATTAAGGAAAACCAACATCTGCGTGAAATTGGAGTGCAAGTGCCACAACTACGTGATGTAATATTAAACGAAGAGCAGGTCAACAACTCTTCATGCTTTCAAAATGAAACTTCTGCAAAAATGAAGCTCATCAAACTGTCATGAGGAAAAGTTCAAAAGTTTGCTTCTCTCCTTGTCGGTTTTAAAAGGGCATACAACTGAAAACATTAACCCAGAAAACTTTTTTCTATGATGATACTAATTTTTCCATAGTTTTGCTGGACAGGTTTCTCTCAAATAACCAGCTACAAAACCTGACTCCCTGTGTGTCTTCTTGGTTGTCACCCCTAAGGTGGCTGTAAATATATTTAGACACAGAGGTTGTGGAACAGAGGACTAGAACATTGCAGAATCAACCAGCCCACTCTGACTGAAGAAAACCGACATCTCCGTAAAATTGGAGGGAAGTGGCACCACCACGTAATGTAATATTAAACAAGGAGCAGGTCAACAACTCTTCAAGCTTTCAATATAAAACCTCTACAAAAATGAAGCTCATCAAACTCTCATGAGGGGATGTTCAGGAGTTTGCTTTTCTCACAGTCGGTTCGAAAAAGGGGTATAATTGAATTATCTCGACAGAAATCATTTTTCTTTGTTCAGACGCATTTGTGCATATGCTTTGCTGGACAGGAATCTCTTCTATAAGCAGATACAAAACCTGACTCCAAGTGCGTTTTCTGGGTTATCATCCCTAACGTGGCTGCAAGTATCTTTTGTTACGGATGTTGAGGAACAGAGGACTAGAACATTGTGGAATTAGTGAGCCCAGTCTAATGGAAGAAAACCAACATCTCCTTGAAATTGGACAGCAAGTGCCACCATTACGTTATGCAATATGAATGAAGAGCAGGTCAACCGCTCTTCAAGCTATCAAATAGAAGGTCTGCAGAAAACCTACCTCATCAAACTTTCGTAAGGAAATTTTCAGCCGTTTTCGGTGGCTTTGCCCTGCGCACAGCCAGAGGCAAAAGGGAGTAAATTAATGTATCCAGACAGAAATCACTTTTATCTGTCCACACTTATTTTTGGAAGTGCTCTGCTAGACTGAGGTGTCTCAAAGAACCAACTTCAAATCCTGACCCCGGTGTGTTTTCTGGGTTATCATTCCAAACGTCACTCTTAGTATCTTCAATCACATTGGTTGTGAAACAGGGCTACGACATTGTTGAATCAATTTTCCCACTCCAATTGAGGGAAACCGATATCAGATGATCAACCAGATTGGCAGAACGGAAGATAAGGCAGACTGATTGCCAGATTATAGTCATGAACTAACTAAATTTGTCTCCTGAAGGGCAACCGGTTCGTGAGTCAAGTTGGGAACTCTACTCGGAGGGCAACGGTAAGGTATCTACTTCAGCAAAGCCATAAGTAAGATGGACATTGTGGAATCTGTCAGCCCACTGATATTGAAGAAAGTCAACATGTCTGTTAAACGGACCAACACTCTAGGTTGAAAAATTTCAGGATGAAATTGCTGCATGCATCGCAGAGATATGTGTTGTCTCATTTTGTAAGGATTTTTTCACCAACCGGAAAATGCATTTACTTTGTCGGGGAATCAAAATATTTGGCCTGCGTTAAACAGAACGGATATTTAGCACAGTTCTGCAGTAAGCCGAACAGATGTTTAGAACAGAACTGTTCAAAATATCAAAATATAAGAACTGCAAAAAACAAGCTAGGCAAACTCTCATAAAGAAATTTTCAGTTGCTTTAAGTGGCTTTGCCTTGCGCACAGTCGAAGGTAGAAAGGAGTAAAATAATGTATCCAGAAATTATTTTTCTTTGTTCATACTCATTTTTGCATATACTTTGCTGAACAGGGATCTCTCATATAACCAGCTACAAAACTTAACTCTCGGTGTGTTTTCTGAGTTATTATTCCTAAGTATCTCTAGGCACCTAGGTTGTAGAACCAATGACTAGGACATTGTTGAGTCATTCAGCCTTCTCTAATTTTAGAACTATCTCAAGCCTTCTTTACTCCTTTGGGATTCTTACGGTGGGTGAAGCCAGAGGCATTTCTGGTTAAACGTCTAATGAAGAACGTTTGTTATACACCGTGTCTGGGAAATGCTATTTGTGCAAAACCATCACATCTTGAAAAAGTTCCAAACATCAGATGATCAACCAGATGGCCAGAACGGAAGAAAAGGCAGATTGACTATCCGATTATAATTGTGAACAGAAATTGTCAAGGCCATAAGATAATGCCAAAGACACCGCTACAGGATGCAAAATAAAACGGACAGCAGATTAGCCACAGTTCAACCATTCAAAATGTAAGTTCTACAAACGACAAGATCATCACACTCTCGTGAAGAAATGTTCAGTAGCTTTGTTTTGTGCACAGTCGGTGTGTGGTCGAAAGATGACCTGATGTGTATTCAAACCTTGATCCTCACTGCAGTACTTTCTTCTTGCAAGAGTCAGGTGACAACTATGGTGCTACGTCGAAAAATTAGAAGACACATCAGATGCCATTCTGTCTGTTAAACATTTGTCCACTTGTTTACTTACTCTTAGACCAGTTTTTGTTCTCATCCTGGTGGGGAGGAGAAATAAGAGAGATCCTGAGGCAGCATGACTGATAAATTTAGTGCCCTCAAAGATATGGTCAGGAGCACCTTCACTTTTCACTATCCTGGAGAAGATGAGCCAGAACAGTTCAACGTGGTTGTGTTCTACGGGGGTGATTTCAGCGACACTAAGGTGGTCCTTGGCCGAGTCCAAGTCACTTCGGACTACGGCTGTTTTCTGTGGGATTGTCAGGCTGGTGATAGGTTGAAGCCCCAGTACTGCTCCAGTGGAACGGTGGACCAGGGAAACAGCGGGACCATGATTGCAACCATGACTGAAGCTAAGCAGAGCAGAAACTCGGATGGAATGCCAGGAAAGAGGCGACCGATAACAAGACCTGGCAGAAGCAG
The DNA here is from genome assembly GCA_028565695.1 of Nicola tetela. Lineage (NCBI taxonomy): Eukaryota > Metazoa > Porifera > Calcarea > Clathrinida > Clathrinidae > Nicola > Nicola tetela. The sequence continues at coordinate 8,580 of JAOWAW010123364.1, forward strand.
CAAAAAGGCCAAACTCACTCTGATCTGGTGGATTGTCTCTGCCCAGACACCACTCACCCTGTGTGTTGCACCTGCATCTCTCCCTGCACAGGCTGCTGTGGAAGAAAATTTCGGTTCTGCTTGAAACCAGGCACCAAGAGCACTTGCTCCCAGAGGCCTTGACAGCAATTGGGTGTACTTACCTGTCATTGCAGGTCCGTTGCTATTTCTAGAGCAAAAAGAAAGCTGGAACAGACTGCATTTGTTCGAACCATGTATGAGGAGGCCTGTCACTATTGACCTTCAGCAGTTGGTTAGCCTGTTCAAGGGTGGTGGTGAAGTTATGGCAAATGGGAGGGCTGTTCAAACCACTACTCACCGTGTTGCTGAATTTCCTGCCAAGGCAGAGAATTTTGTTAACGTTCTGAAAAATACTGCCTGAGTGAAAGTGCTGACAAGGTGGTGTACTTGTTTGCTCTGCCCAGGCAGAGAATTTCTTAAACGTTCTAAAAAATACTGCCTGAGTGAAAGTGCTGACAAGGTGGCGTACTTGCTTGCTCTGCGAGACCACATTGAATCATATAGACAGTTTTGGTTTGACAAGCTAGGTAAGGGATATAGCCACTTTTCCTACACCGCTGGTAAGCACCTCAATAAGCTGTTGAAGGAAGTGCAGCATTCCAAGACCAATGTCAGTGACACCTCACTTCTAGAAGTGGTGCGCAAGATGTGCGTTTGTGCATTCTTCTACACGTCTTTACTGCTGAGTCATTGGTAGTTTGCTCAGCCTGGAACCAAGGAGGCCATAGCCAAAGAAACAATCTTTGCCAAGTTAAGGTTCCCAATCTGGGTGTGGACATAATCAGTAGTGAGGGAGAAGATAACTAGAAAAAAAAAACATTGACAGACCTGTTAACAAAAGGAAACTGGACTTATGCAATCACCTCCATCTGAGAGTTGTTGTCAGATTTGTCCTCAGATCTAAGCGAAAGATTGGAGACGAAGGTGGTCGGGAACTGAGCTTTGGTGGCATTGGCTGCTTCACAGTGTCAAGTCAGTTGACACCGACGGTGTGCACCGTGCTGTGTTCCTGAAAGGTTTCCCTGGTCTGACCCAAAGCCACATACTTTGAGACCTGTTCTTCCTTGTCTTAGTTTTTTCCCCTGGCGTCACTGCTCTGTTTTCACCCGTTTGAAGATTGCTGCGTACGTGATGGCTTTGCACCAACATGGAGATACCTAACACTGGCAAGTCTGCTGTCAGGCGATCTCAGTGGAACTCTCATTCCCTCTCCCTGTCAGATGTTACTCAAAGACAGATTTACATCTCTTTCTTTCTGTCTGTTTATTTCTCTCTCGTCAACTTCAGTAGTATAGAGAGTGGGGGTTCTGGCGCACTCAAACCACGTTAAAGTGTTCCGTCAGATACCTGTAAACATATAGCCGTCAAACCCCGTTGGAAATCCCTGTTAAGCATTCCCAGTCAAACCCTGTTAAAATGCTCTGTCAGATCCCCCATTAACATATAGCTGTCAAACCCCGTTAAAAATCCCTGTTATGCATTCCCAGTCAAATCCCTGTTAAGTATTCCCTGTCAAATCCCCGTTAAGATTTAGAAGTGCTTCGACGAAAGTCATTTCAATGGGCCACAATGCTCTGCATGTGCAAGGAGGGAGCGGAAGAGACCTTACTAGAGGGAGGGGTACGAGGAAAACAAGGAGAACCACAAGGGACAGTATGCTGAGATCAGGAGAAAGCAATACTGGGAAGACGCTGAATATCGCGAGAAGAAGAAAGCGAGGTGTCTGGAGCGCAACTGCAGAAAGAAGCAAGAAAGGCTTGCCGGCAAGCAGTAGCTCTTTCTACAGTAAAGGGCATACTTCTTGCGCTACTCCTCTGGTGCGATCATGAATTATTTTTCAATGGCATTAAAAACATTCAAGAATAAGTTGAATAGGTGACGACCACAAAGCCGCCATGTCTACAGGTGTTTGATCGGTGACGAGCGAGCACTGTCATCAAACGAAGGTTTCGCACTTGAGAAGTCCATGATTTGAATCGGTTAGAAGAAAGAGTAAGTTGATCTTTTTTATTCTCCTTGAATTTAGTGAGCATCACGAGTTTCAAGGAGATGTCATCCGCTGAAAGATCTCGATAAACCCACTTTTACATTTTAATGAAACCGGTATGGATGGAGTGCTGCTTGATCTGTTCAGGGTCTACTCGCTCCCCATCTTGATCGTAGATTTCGCACGTCTTATCCAGATCAACAAACAGAAGGGGTCTTTTGATTTCCACCCTTTGTTGGCCACTGCCTTTGGAAGTCTTCATCAGCCTGTTAATAGCGTAGCCTTCATTGTAGAGCGCATCCTCGATCTTCATGATAGCCCGGCAAACATGAGATGACATGTCGAATTTCAGAGAAGTCCCATACTTTGTCATAGCATCCATAGCGCACTCTTCACCGCTGAACTGGATGTATGGGTTAATGATATTGTTGAGGATGAGTTCACTGTACTTGGACATGTCGCTTTTGAAGTCGACCGTGACGCCAATGAGTTGCCGCAAGATTTGAGTTGTCGTTTCATCTTTCTTTTATTATGAAGAAAAAAATCAAACACTTTTTCTTTTTCCTTTTTTTCTTTTACAGACGCTTCGAATTGCTTGTGGGTATCTACGAATTGAATTGAGGTGCGTTGCCTTTCCACTTCACCAGGACCATACCATTCTTCTGATCTCTTCTCAATATTTTTTCGATTTTGAACATGTCCTGCTCTGTCTTCTGTAGCTCAGCCTTGTAAAAAGAGCCATCGATTCTTTTGCCGTTAAAATCTTCGAGTTTGTATCTCATTGGATCGGTCTTTTGAACTTCAACGATCTTGAATATCTCCTTGGTCTCTCTTTGAGTGTGCCCCTTCTTGAAGATTGCTTTCTTTTTGCTGATGCGCACTCGATCACCTACTTGAAACTTATCCGGCGGTCGTGCTCTAACCGCTTTCCGATAAAGGCTCACGTACACATTCTCCTCGTTCTTCTTCAAAGAAGCCTCCCTTGGCTTCATTTTAACGCTTCGGTGGTACTTAGCGTTGTAAAGACTAACGAGCGTGTCGAGAATATCAATGTATCTGTGGATGTTATTGGAGCTGAAATATTTCCACAACCCCTCTTTCAACGTCCGGTTAAACCTTTCGACAACGACCGCTTTTCCCTCATTGTGAGTGCTGTACTGTTTGATACCGTGATCTTTCAACCAGCCCCGAAGCACTCGATTGCTCTGGTGCATTAATCCCTGGCTCACGCGCGTACGGTTTTTCTCAGCCGATCATCATAGACGATTGCGCAATGCGCGCAGCACGCGTAGGTCAACGCAAAGATCTACACGCATGGGTAGTAAAGAGTACGTAGACGTGTACATGTACGGTGTAGTCTGATCGTCATGCAGCACTTCATCCATCCACGGCCACTACTGGCACTGGTGCATGATAGGTTGCAGATCGAGAGAAAATCGAACAAGAAGGGTTCGTCAGCAGGAGAATCTTCTACAGTTCAGTTTCCCGTTTTCCACATTTTGTTGAGTTTCTCTGTTGCAATCGAAGAGCCGAAGTTCGGGCTTGTACCAACTTTTTCTGAACGATGAAAACT
>JAOWAW010123375.1:0-12198 GCA_028565695.1 Nicola tetela
AGCTTGTATGAGGCATTTGGCAACACTTGCTTGTACTCTCTCCAGAGCAATTGCTTCCTTTTCTTGAATTGAAAGGTGCCACTCCAGAGAGGTGCATTCCGCTGTGGGTCGTATGTAGGACTTATACAGTACGCTTGCTATGTGTGATGGTAGGATATGAGACCTGGACATGAAGCGTAGAAGAACAACACGTTGGTAGCCTCATTGCAGAACATTTTGGATATGCATCATCCATTGAAAGGAATTTGTAAAAAGAAGCCCTAAATGGCAGTGAGAGGAAAACAGGTCGACTGGTTGCTCTTCTATTGCTAGAGTTAACTCATCAAGCTGCGGTTGCTTGTGAAGGCTGCTGACTGGGAGCATTTTTGTCTTTGCATGTTTGAACTGGCCATGCTACAAAGTTGCCCAGTTTTCTGCTTTGCTGATGGCTGTTTGAAGTGCGGGAGCGTTAATGGTCCTGTTGTTCAGTATTTGGTGAATCAATGCATCATCTGCATAGTGTTCTGTCAGCTAACCTGCTGCTGTGGGCAAGTTGTTGATGGAGACTAACAATAGAACAGGGCTGAGGTGGGAACCTTGAGGCACTCTGGCAATGATTGGGTATGGGTTAGAGAGGCTTGTCCTGACCTTCACAGTGGTACAGCGGTAGGTAGCTGCTGAGCCAGGCAAGACCATCGGAGGCAGCACCCATTACAGCCAACTTATGAAGTAGCCCATGGTGCTACACCTGGTCGAAAGCCTTCATGAAGTTCATGAAGACAGCCCTGGCTGATCTCCCTTTTTCTAATGCTCTCAACCACTCATCATGAATGTATACTAGTTGCATGGGGGTTGACTGGCTGGGTAGAAAGCCAAATTCACGTGCACATGATGAAATTATTCCGGGTCAAGTGTGACAGATGCCTGTGACATTGGATGCATTCCAACAGCATGGAGTAACAAGACTGGGTGGTAATTTGATGGGTTCTGAGCATAGTCTCATTGACTGAAGAGTGGTATAACAGTGGCTTTCTCCCATGCAGTAGGGAACGTAGAGGTTCATACTGATAGGTTTATGCGGTTTCTTCCTAGGTCCTGTCAGAGAGCTTCCTCCAGTGACCTCCCTCTCAAATCAAAATAAATCACTCTGAATGCTCCAAGCAGTTGTGCAGCAGGTTATTCCTTTCCACCAACCTTGGCAATGCTAGCACTGCAGGCCCAGTTGGCCCAGCTACCTGGGTGGGAATGGTTGTGCCTGTCCACCCAAATCCCAGTTATGCTAGATGTGTATGTCATCGTGGGTCTAGGGGGAAATCAATGGCACCATTCAACCTGAAGATGGCAAGTCATCTCAGTGGACTAAAAGAAAAAGGAACCCACACACACCCCAATTTTCTTCAGCATCTAACCTGATATATGTATTCTAGGATCTGTAATGATGTTACAGTGAGTATCCACTATAATGGCGATATGAAAGTATGCACTGTTTGATGTTGCAGTGAGCATCCACTGTAATGGTGATATATATGAGATACCGTAATGGTGATATGAGTATCCACTGTAATGGTGATATGAGTGCCCACTGTAATAATGATATGAGTGTCCACTGTAATGGTGATATGAGTGTCTACTGTAACGGTGATATGAGTATCCACTGTAATGGTGATATGAGTATCCACTGTAATGGTGATATGAGTGTTCACTGTAATAGTGATATGAGTGTCCACTGTAATGAGGATATGAGTATCCACTGTAATGGTGGTATAAATATCCAGTAAAATAATTAATTTGTTCAAGTCTGTGTTGTAATGTAAATGTGTTTGTTCCTGTAGTAACAATTATTGAAAGGATTTTCTTGGAGCCAGAACACCAGACTACTCACTTTCAGGGTTTTCAAAAACCACAATGGATGTTTTTCCACCATTGTCGTCAGTCTCCATCCGCACTTCTGCCACTGGCCACGATGAAAGGTCAAAGTACTTCCTGACATCTTCCTCTTGTGTGTTGTCATGCAGGCCATGCAAAAACACTGCACATGCAGTTGGTATTTTTGCTGATGCTCTGGAAGCAGGTGGTTGCTGGTTGGTAGTAGTGCCAGCAGGCTCAGCGATCACAACTGCTTCACCGATGAAATGCTTTTGAATCTCACAAACGCTCTTTGCATCTTTGAACATAAAAACAAGCACAAGTGTAAATTCAATTTAGCAGTCTTTGTCATATAAGCATTAGTTTAATTGTGTGTGAGGCGTGAATAATCAATTTTAGAGTATAAGGATTTTCCTTAGTGACTCACTGGCCAAGGAGTTTTCTCTATTGCAAAGCCAATATTTACAACTAAGGGTGTAGCCAGGGGAGCTTTGGATGCTCATGTACCCCTTCAAAATTAAGATTTTTGTTAGCTCCCCTGCTATTTAGAGAGGTGTCCTTATGGAAGGTTCCACCATACCTGATTTGCCCCTGCAGCCTGTGTTGCGAGCTGAGCACTCCTGTAGCTAGACAGTCACACATAGTGCCTGAAAGTATTGGTTTTAATGCTTTCAGCCTGTCTCAAAAAATCCTAGTTTAATGTTCAAAACCTCATTTAATGCTTATTTCATGCTTTTTTAAAGTTGATGATGGAAGGACAAATGAGCCCACAAAAACTCACTCTGGCAGATTTCCTGTTACTGCCAGAAAGGCAACAGTAGCCATCACTGTCAGTGGCTGCTTGTTGAGGTGAACACTAATTCTCCCATGTTTGATGTGTCGTAACGACTATAATTACCACCTTAGAGTTGTCCCACCACTAACCACTGAATGACTTGAGCTATTGAAACATAGTAGTGATTTGTATACGTCCATATCCATGGGCAGCTCAGAGTTGTATCATCACCACATCCTACCGTTATTGGCATTAACTAGTCATTGGGCAGTTAGGCAGGCCTAGTGATCCTGAAAGCCAGCACTGTGCACTGTAAAATTTATCAGTTTTCACTATTGACAATTTTAATTTCGAGGATTTTCAGTAGAGATGTGTTATCTTGATTATGACAATGTTTTATTACTGTGTACCTATTAGAAAAATCACTAGATATTAGAAAAATCACTAGGTGTTAATTTTCAACAAGACAGCCACATTACACAAAAAAGATTTCCCAGCACACCAGTAACAAGACACTTTTCTTCATGAGATGTTTTGCCAGAAATGCCTCTGGCTTCATCAGTCATAAGAAAGACAAGGGAGTACAGAAAGTTCTGACAGATGAATCCAGAGACATTTCTGGTGAAATTTCTCATGAAAAAACGTTTCTTGTGACTGGTGTGCTTGGAATCCTCTTCATGTTATGACTACCCAGTCAGGATCTGTCAAGTCCTAAGACAGCTACATTGTCGTATATCAAATACACCCACAAATATCTTCGTCCTGAGAAGGCTACCATTAGCTGTCTTGTTTGGGCATTATCCTTAAAGTTCATGAACTGCTGTTAAGTTATCAATGTGTCCAAGATTATGTGCAATTTTTTAAAACATGGACCACATAGGTTGGCAAAGATTGTTTTAATGCTTGGCAAGGGCTGGCTGTTTTATGCTCGGGATACGTGTGATAATGCTTTTAAATTTTTTTCCTTAAGAGGCAATTATGTGTGACAGCCTTCACCCCTCCTGGGGAGGGTTGTAGTCCTGCCACTGATTTATGTCAATTGGCACAAAATATAACATGTATAATGTGCTCTTACTTTTTGAAATTTAACTAATTTGAATTGACTTGTAAACTGATGCCAGTGATGGTGTACGTTAATTCAACACTGTCCACAAATGCGGCTTTACACGTGCAGTGCACCTTTCAACAGGCATGCTCGTCGCACGACTCGCATAAGAAGTCACGTCATGAAGTGCCAGTTCTAAAACCAGGCGGATTACATTGTCATAGCAATGCCCGATGCAAGCTATGTCCTCCGGCGATCTGCTGTGAGACCGGAAGACTCTGTCTGATCAAAGGGCTAATCTGGTATGCAACGTAGTAAAGGAAATTACTGCACTCAGCACCTGTTTCTGCTCCCCTGGTCTTTTCTAGCCTTTGGGTGAGCCGCCACTACCCTGAACGGCATCATGAACGCAGCGCGTTCTGTTCTTCTGCGGCATAAGTCGAAGAACGCTTCCTCTGTGCGTTATCCCGCCAGGCATGTGCTGGAGAGTACCGTGTGCACTATAGGCTGTTTGGCAAAACCAAACGTGGCCGAAGACCAACAAGTAACATGTAATATAACAGCAGTAAGTGCACCTGACTAGTGAGATATGTGCTTGTCCTGTCAGGCCAGGAATAATCATGTATGTGCTTCATCTCGTAGTAGTGGTAGCAGATCGGCTGCCGGCTGGCTGGCATGCGCCCAGAGCTTGACTAGACTACAGCGTGCAGGTAGTCTACGAAAGTTCTTGAATGTTTTCAGGTCTCGTGATCATGTCAAATTTGCGCGTTGTCGGTAACTTCTGATAGCCGCCAAGCCTAGCAAGTCTTAGCAGCCCGTTGCCTTTTGTGATGGTTAGTCGCTAGTCGCAGAACTGCGTGTCACCGGCAGAACGAACGATGAGCTCAGTATACTAAGGGCTGGCCCTCTATTGCTGATATAATGCAGCCTCAAGGCCACAATTATCACCACAAACGCATCGACGCAGGCTACCGGTTGGCTGGATTGAAGCTTTGGATTCTCAGTGTGTTCCTATAGGACTGCAGGACGCGCGTTTGCAGCCTAGCGTGCCATTATTGCATAGGGGCGATGAGTACCGGGTCAGTTGAAGGACTCCTCCTTCTGTTGATGGACTGTAATTGATTGCCCCAACTGATTGAGTCGGCGGATTTAGTTTGGCCAAAGCGTTGTCGACGCGTCAAGCCAAAACTAGTTCGTATTCTAGATCAGGCAAAGTCTAACTACATCAGACGTCTACTGGTCTAGAAGTTTCCACAACAACTCGACATCGAAGTTTTGTTTTGTGTTCAACTCAGTGATGAGCGCTTCTGCATAGATGATTGTATATGACGTGGACTATGACTCGGATGTAATGCTATGCAGAGTGGAGAGAAAGCTAAGATGGAATCGAAACGCTTTAAGGAAAGGAAAATAATATTCAGGACTGTTGAGCTATGGCTGTTTGCTCTTGTGGTCGAGGATGGCGCCTTCGTCACCCGACTGTCCAGCGTCACCCAGGCCTACTTTCCTTCTTTATGGCTTTAGCCAGAATCTGTCCGTATGTGGTGGGAATAGCACTGACGTCGACGCCGAGGGTGCGTACAGAGGCGTACTAGATTCCCCGAAATCGAGCTCGACGTCTCTGGCCTGATGAAAGTTCCTCCGAATGGTACCTGATTACACATGCAGCCACGACCACAGAGAACGAACTTCATCACACTCCAGGTACCGGCTAGCGGCCCGTAATCTCCTACTTGACACAGTAATCTTGGGCACCGAATGCAGCAACACAACACTTCCAAAACGAAGAAGAAGAATCTAGCATGCAACAATATTTGCAACGAATTAACTCTAAGTGGTTGAACTTCGCAAGACTGAGAAGACTACTTAATACGGACACTGTCACAGCCTGGTCTTTTCCTGGAAAAAAATTATCTGTCTGGAGAGTCTTTTCGAGGTTGATGATAACGGCTTGAAAAAAAAGAAAAAAAGACTGCCTGTCTTATCCTGGGTGAGGTGAGCGGACTATACATGTACATGTACTAGCCTGCCAAGCAGCCTGAGCACCCGGGATCTTAATGCAGCTGTACTCTTCCCTCTAACAAAAGAACTCCTGCTCAATTTTGACAAGGGCAAAAGAGGCTTCAAAGGGAACATGAGAGAGAGGCCAATGTGCCCAGATGTCTCCTCATGCAGACACTCACCATATGCAATTTACAGCAAGTTAAGTTTTTAACCCCACATAATTTCAGTTAAATCTCTCTAGATGTGCTGTCGATCAGTAAACGAGCTATTTTCATGATCTCATCATCATCAAGGATACATGTATTACTCATATATGTATTCGAGTTCTCCGCTATGATTTGTCTAGCTCTCTCCCTGCTAGTGGCAATCGATCGAACTGGTGTGACTTTAGCCAATTCTTACCTTCTACTTTCATGAAAAAGACGGTAGTAGTTCCACCTGTGATTTTCACGTTTGCTACAGGCCATCTGAGATCAAAGTACGTTCTTACATCCGCTTCGTCGACGTCACGAGGTAAGCCCTTCAGCTGAACAGCGGCAGCGGGCGTCAATGCTCTTGGTCTAGCTCTTGGTGCAGGCTTCGGAGGATTACCTCCACCAGGGTTTGCAGAAGCCATCCTGAATTTTACTTGGCCAAACTGTTACAAGCTGCATAGAATGTTCCGTAGGCTTACACGAGTCGAAACGGCCAAACATCTCCGACCGAGCAAGCGAGCTCGAGTGGCGGAAGGCCAGGGTGCACCAGCGCTAACATATGCCTGCAAGTCGGAAACGTGCAGCGGTGTGCCGCAGTCGCATATTGAAAGTTTCACGTCGGTGAGCAGTACGCCATCAGTTTTCTCCTGTGCCCGCATAGCTGCGTGCTATGTATAATTGAACGAGGAAAGTTTCAATTCTGGCTCATTTCTGGCTTTGGGCCTCTCAAGGAAGGCACAACGATTCACACCTAGTTCACAGTGCCTTCAGCCTTTACGCGAAGAGCACTTGCGTGTACTCATGTCTCTTCGTCAGCCCCGAGGCTCGCTTCTTCCCCAGCGTCTTCTGTGACAGTTCTGTCAGATCATTACGAGCAACTAAGGGTCCGGACATACGGAATTACCCACTTTCTACGCAGATCTACGCATACTGGTATATGTATATGGACAGCGCATATGGATATGAAACGGGAGCCCAGGTACTCACGCGACCTGACTCTGTACTCACGCGACTGGACTCCGTGCCATCTAGATATTTACCGGGACTCATTACCCCATACCGCACGCTTTTGCAGGCAAGTTTAAACAAACGCAAGGCGCCCAGCTCTTCCTACTCTTAGGCAATGTCGAGGTTTTAGACATCGCTGTCACTCGCAGGCCGGAGAAATTGATTTCCCACAGGAGGAGCCCAAGTAGAGTAGCATTAGTGTATGAGTGGCAGCGGCTGCGGCATGAAAATACTGAAGCGGCTTACTGATCGGTACGAATCAGCACGATGCAGCACAAGTTCGCTCACCACAAAAAGGGCCCAACCCAGCTCTTCGTGCCACTAGTACTAGGTGGTGGTTTGGCGCCTCGGCCCGCCCATGCTGATCTTCTGAAAGCATGCAGCCGCAAGAGCTGTTACGAGAGGTTGTCCCTACTTCAGCGCGACCCACTTCAGCGCATCCGCGCGCCTCATTTGAAAGGGTTAGGGTTAACTACGCCTAAGCCTAAAGCCTAAGCCTAAGCCTAACCCAACCGTAACTCAACCCTAATCCTACCCCTAATTGAGGTACGCTCCATTGGTCCGCGCTGAAGCGGTCTGCGCTCTGTTGAGGCGGGCTCAAGTGGGGCACACACTTACAAGACACTGCGACGATTGGCATTGCGCTACTGGTGATGTAATGAAATTTAGTCAGGGCGCTGGCAGGGCCGAACGGCCGGAGGCTTAGTTCTTCATCTTTAACGGCCGTTTTCTTGAAATACTAGATGCGTAACTTCTTCATTTTTCTCTTCAGTGATTTTAGGTCGCAACGCGCTGAAATTTTATAGGCTACCTCTGCAAATACTGAACTAAAAATGTTAATACAGATTTTTTATTTTTATTTTGTTACAGCAGTTTGAAGTGGCTGGAACGGTCGAACAATTGGGTCATAACTTGCAGGTGGTTGGAAATGGTCTTCGCGATGGAAATAGAAAAATCGCCATTAGCACGTTTTGGTTCAGTCATTTTTCTTCCGTTTACAACAAACCAGAAGGCAATAGAATGTTCCATTGTGCCATAGAAAAATTAAGAAATAAGTCGTTTCGAATAGACGACTCTTTCACCGGGAATTAATTCGTCTTTTTTTTCTGAAAGTCAATGTTTGCTCTTTCTTTTCGAAGGAGTTGAATCCTGAACACAAACAATAACGTAGCGCACACGAAAGGCAGAGTTTCGCGAACGGTCCAATCCGCGAGTGGGTGAGGGGGGAGGGGGAGGGGGAGGGTAGGAAGTCTTGAGACCCATGCCATACCAATGCCAGGGCGCAGCAAACGGCTCCATTCAATAGTTGACAGGCGGAGCCCCAAAATTTGACGCCGAGACGATCAGAACAATCTTGGGGTGCGTTCGATTAGGCCTCCGCCAAATTTATCTTCCACCGAGTGGAGTTTAGCGGAGCCGCGATGCAATCGAACAAACCTACCGTTTTGAGGGAAATTACCATGCATATCAATGCCAAGGCAGGCAACGGACACGTCACTGCCCAGTCGCGCACTAAAATTTAGTCGGCGCTGCCACGCCGCTTTGGCGGCAAAACACGCGTGCATCATCATAGTTGCTTTGCCGAAAGCGTAGAAAATTCGCCAGGAATCCACTGATCTGCCCTCTCCACCGGAGAGGAAGTGGAGGTTAGTGGACTCCACTAAGAGTCTGAGCGAGATCAATCGAACGCCTCCACCGAAAGCTGTGGAGTCAACCGGATACGGTGGAAGCCCAATTGAACGCACCTTTAGCTTCCAATGATTATAATTGAAGTAGCGTTCACTGAGACGGTATATGTGCTCGGAGAGAGCCAACAGATGCTAGCCTCGTTCCCTTTTCCCAGATTCCGCTGCCGATTTGTCTCTACCCTAGTAGTGCACATACCCACAAATACTGCCGGGAGAACTTTGGCTTCAAGTCGGCATAACGAGGTCGAGCTTCACTGATATACATGTAATTATGATACCAAGCTCTGTCAAAGGGTCGATACAACACAGGCAGCCATAAGGAACGAAGCCATTAGCCATAAGGGGATTTCGATCCTTCCATGAGGCAAAGCCTACTTGGAGTCTGAAAATGTTCAAAAGGGAAAAAGCATATATCTTTTACGTGCATTGGCCAGTAGTAAATACTAGCTAATCGAGGGCTTTAAGTGTTTGCCGATGAATGTTCTGGTTTGTCGGACAAGGCTTTCAGGCTCGATGGAAGTTGGCCATTGTGTAAGGTTGCATAATCACCATGAAGCCATTAGCTAGAAGGTGATCTCCACCCTTCCATGAAGCAAAGACCACTTGGAGTCTGAATGACTTAGAATGTTCCGGCCTGCCGGACAAGGCTTTCAGCCTCGATGCAAGTTGGCCATTGTGTAAGGTTGCACATCACCATGTCTACCGACGCCTCAGGCACGCCCGTACCCAGCCCAGTACGTACTGGGCAGCCGGCAGCACGTACACACGCCAGGCGGACACATGCGCACGCTGGTGTTCGGGCACGTGTAGCACGTGCGTATGGTGCATAGGCTACCGCATGCCGCATACCCTATGGTCCCGCATGTTCGCTGATGTTCATCTGATCTGCGTGCGTGCTCTCGACAACCCGCCTCATGATCGGCCTTCGGCCATGCCACCCGGTGCGGCGCGGTCCGAAGTGATATGGTTAAATGAGGGAACTTTATAGAAACTGAGAATTGATTAGAAAACGTTAAGGCGTTGCGTTCGCCTGCACATGTGTAACGTGGGAGCTCTTCCATCAGACCTGAAGATTTGAGCCACTTTGTTCAGCGTGGTACCTTAGCATCAACGCGCAGCAGTTGTAAAGCCATAGGATATCATTGGCGCCTGCTTCCAAGCCCCTGAAACTTGCGTGGAGGCATCAGTTGTCCAGCAAATGAGAAGGCGGTGAAGGAATCGTTCTAAATCTGCAACCGTGGCAGGCTGTACGTGTCAGGTATGTTATTCATTTTAGATTTCGCTAAAGTCAAAGTCTCCCTGCTTGGCTGCTATGGCAGGGCGAGGGAGCAGACTGGATTTCATGAATTCATGGTATCTGTGTCGGTGCTGGTAGATAGTATCGCAGTTGCTTTACGGTCATAGCCCAATAAGGCTTGTGATCAGTTTAGAGTACGCTCGGGTTGCATGCGACCGTAACTGTCTGCAGTCGGAGCTTCGGAGGAACGACCCCTTCGCAATCGAACTATCTCTTTCGAGTCCTACTCAGGTGTTACAGTACATCTCTTCTCTTTGATGCTTTTTTGTGCAGTGATACTTCAACACCTATTTTAGGAGTCAGCCTGTGTTCCGTGCTTGAGCTGTTGACACTTGTCGTCTCCAAACTCGAGGACCACCTCGTGGTCAAGGATTGTTTCTCATCATCGCCTCTGTCCTCTGTGTCGTGCCATGAAAAGACAGGTTTTTACTCCCATGCGCTTTGACCGCAGTCTCCACAGAGGTCAACAGATTGGAGCTGGCCCCAAAAGCCTGTCATGCACGGAGTTTGGACACCGCTAGTAGATCTTACCATTGTACGTCCATGATGTCACGCTGCCTACGACGCTCGTATCGTGATAGTGAAATTACAAATTTTGACGTCGACATCCCCGAGGCCCAGGGCCCAGGACTTAGCCTTGGGCTAAGTAAAACGTAAAGGTAAAGCAAATAACATGTTTTACATTGGCCGCACAGGTTTGCTAATCGAGGGTTATTCGTGGCCTTACCCAACAACATGGACATGGCTCTACCAAAGTAAGTGGTGAAGCCAACCCTGGGCCTGTGTGAAGGTCTGGCAGAGCATCCCGGTAATTATTATAAGCGTCCGATCATGGAGCGGATTTGAACTAGTAACGATTATTGCCACCTATTTTTATTTCAGTCAAATCGTGTTCGCTTCACCTGAGCCACAGTGCAGCTAGCTGTGGTTGGCAGTCTGGTCATGCGTGCGGCCAGCCAGGCTTCGTCGATCGATGGTTCGCTGGCGAGGGACGTCCATGTGCGCAGTTTACCATGGTATTTGTGGCTTCGTCGATTAGCTAGGCACAGACGTCCACATCCAATGCACTGCCCAGTCAGTCTAGATCTGCGCATCGCTAGCTCTTGGGATGTCATGGTTATGTGGACGTGATATCACGTGATACAGGAGGGGAAGAGACCGCGAGCGTCTACGGCCATGGTTTTGGGCCGGGAAACGTGGCCTCGGGATCGGGAGTTGAACAACTCACCACTCGATACCTGCTAACTTGCCTGCCCTGAATACACGGCAATCCGATAGTCTTAGATCTACCCAAGATAACGCGTGCCGTCAGCATGCTTCAACTGACCTCCGAAATAAAATGTTTCCCAAAACATGCAAAGGGATATTATGGTGTCGAACGTAACAAGTGGCGTGCGCATGGAGCCATCGCAGGCGATATGGTTTACATGGAGCGGATGCCTAATGCGACGCAAAGTCCACATTGAAGCAATCATTGAAGCTCTACATTGCATACAGGACAGGACTAGGAGTCGGACCGGGTTGCTACAAGTTGCAACAAAGCTAAACTGCTTTGGTTGGGACAAACGAGGTTGTAATTGTGTTTACAGCGACAGAGTTCCTTGAGCTCATGCTCATAATGCAGTCTACCATGTAGATCTTGAAGACGCGACTAAAACAAACCTACGTAGACGAAGCGCAGTGTCGGCATGCTGGAAATGTTGCAGCTTGCCGGAACCGAATCCACCTGCATGAGTCATGTGGCCCTTTCCGTCAAAAGTTCAGAGCTCACGGCAACACCTGCAATCGAATCAGCGGTGGGTTCGGGACTCCCTATCGCTATCGATATCAGAGAAAAACAATTTCAAAAGTTCAGCGCTCTGATCGATAGGCAAACGACTCGGGGAGAGTCGGCCCGGGCAGAGGTTAGGCTTACTTTGATTTTGCCACAGTATCCGGTTAGGCGAAGGAGCAAGCTTGACTAGGGCCTAGGGCTGTACACAACGAATCAGGGAGAGTCGGCCACTGAGAGGCTCAGCTGACTTTGATTTTGCTAGGTCGGTAAGGCAAAGGAGCAAGCTTGACTTGGGCGGACCACAGCCTGAGCTGGCGTCTAGAATTTGTTCCGCTTCCCTTTTGTTCACACGGCTTCGGAAAGGTTTTCCTCCGGCGATGTATTTAGAAAGGTAGACCTCGGTTCATGGCATACATTAGAAACAGCTGCAACTGCGCTGCATGGCTCGGTTGAAGTACATACACCTTCCTACCATACATTTTGATCGGGAAAAAAAAGACGCGTTAAGCGCGCGCTGGCTAGTAACGGTTGCAGCGTGAGGGACACACAAGACACAGACACAGACACA